>BQNB010083575.1:0-29003 GCA_026074375.1 Tanacetum coccineum | reverse complement strand
AAATCGCTTGAGACAAAATACGTATAAATCGCCTTTGGAAGATACGTATAAATCACCTTTGAAAGTTACGTATAAATCGCCATTGACAAATACGTATACTTCGCCTTTGAACAAATACATATACTTCGCCTGTGAAATTACGTATAATTCACCTAAAGAGAAACACGCGTATAACTCGCCTTCACGTATAATTCGCCTAATACACTTTGAAACTCAAAAACCAAAAATCTTAAAAAGACTCACTTTTTGACGTTTTTACCTGATTTTTCTTGTACTTCTTACCTATCTAAGACTATTAGAACCTTAAAAACATAAACTTTAACGTTTTTGACACGAAAATTTTAAAATCAAGATTCTTGGTACAAAACCCTTTTTTTAACCAAAAAGACTCAAAAAGATGAAATTTTTGATGGTTTTTCAAAGATTTTCTTGTACTTCTAGCCTAAACTAAGATAAATAATGAAGAAAGTTTAAAGCTTTATGGTTTTTAAACCCTCAAAAAGTGAAAACTTTTTGAATGGATTCGAACCAAAACACGAGTAAACAAAGGTAACAAACGCACACAAAACCTTCACAAACACCCCATGGCTCTTGATACCAATTGTAGAATATCTTAACACATAAAGTATGGAATTAGTCGAGAGTTTTAGTGAGAGAAAGATATGGTTGGATGAACACTTAGAGAGAGAAACAAAAAAGAGAATATTAGATTAAGTGTGTGTGAGAAAATGAACAACCAACACCCTCTCCATGTGTGGAGAGGGCTTTTATATAATCCATAGTGGCCGGCCATGGGCCTACTAAGAGGCTTTCCATGGGCCTTTAGCCCGGTTAGCTTTTGGTATGTGTTTAATTACACACACCCTTTGCCTATAAAAACAAACTTAAAAGACCAAAAACATACCAAAAATACATTGTAATTATGTGTTTTGCATTTATATTGTGCAGGAAACGGATATCAACAAAAAGGACAAAAACGAAGCCAAAACGGACAAAACCGAGCACGGAATGGAAAGAGCGTAAAAAGTCAAAGTCAACAAAAGTCAAAGTCAACAAAGTCAAAGTCAAAGACGGAGCCGAAACCGAAGAAATCTTAAATGGGCCAACCCGTACCCATTTAATGGGTCGGGTCAGCCCATTAAGATACCATTTAGAAGACTTATAAGCCTTAAGTTTTAAAAAAGGTCCAATCATAACCCTTTCATTACCCGGCCCAATATATGAGGCCCAATCCCTGTTAACAACCGTTAAGCCCACAACACCCTTAACCTTTATGTCGTTAGTCCCCAAGGACTGTGGGTGCAACAGTCGTATACAACTTCAGGGACTGAAGTTGTTAAATCCCTTATACCATTTACACCACAAGGACTGTCTATGCAAACACATATATCAAAATGAGGGACCTAAGTTGCCATTTCACAAACATTACCCAGTATATCCCCAAAACATATTAAACCCTCTTCCCGCCAATTCCCCTGTTCACCCATCACTATCCCTCGACCCCTGCAATCCCAGACAAAAACGTCCCTCTCCCAATCCATCCCCACCTCACAAAACAACAAATGCCACATTGGCAATCCTCAAAAACCCCATTCGTCAAAGGTAGATGACAAAGAATCAATGGTTGAGATTGAAGAACTTGGTGAACACTCAAAATAAATGGCTATGATGAGTTCTTGACCACTCTCACACAACAAACACTCCTCTTTTCTACTCACAGCAGAAGCACACAATGAATGAAGACCCAAGACTTAGTTTTTATATAAATAGGGCATTGTAAGCCTTTGAGAGGCATCTAGTTTTTAGCTTTTAGTTTTTCAGCTTATATTTAAAGTTTTTTAGCTTATTGTACTGTTTTATTCAAGTTTAATGAAATTTAAGTTTTTTATGTTAATCTGTTTTTTAAGTTAATGCATTATATGTTTTGAAAATTGTTTGTTTAAACTCACAAAAGCTCTTTTTACCTTGTACTTAAGCTGTCTACTTAAACTAATCAAGCTTTTCCATAGCTTGAAGAGTTTAAGCCTTTTTACCAAAAGAAATCACTCAAAAAGCTCAGTTGGAAGATAAGCCAGAAAAGGAAGGGCTTATAGGGTTTTACTAGCTTGTTTTAAACAAGCTAGAGCTTGTAGATAAGCTCTCTAAGAGCCCTTTTATCCCTGTTTTGAGCAAGGGATTTGTAAGTTCTCATTTTTAAATTTTTAGCTTATTTACTGTTCATCTGCTTATTACTGCTTGTTTTTGCTTATTATATTTGTTTAATGCTTATTTATGCTTACTTATTACTTGTTAGCCATTTAGTCATATTTTTACTTAAAACTGCCTTAAATTGATTTTAAACTGCTTTTTCTCACATGCTTATTTTAACTGCTTATCTTTGAGTTTTAATTGCTTATTTGATCTTAGTTAGCCTTAGTATTAATCTGTTTTGAGTTTTTACTAGTATTCTAAGTCTGTCTTTAGCCTTAAAATGACTTTTTATAATTTAAAGGGGTGTTTGGGTCAGTGGCCAAAATAGGTCAAAATGTGTTAAAAACTAATTGGTTCACTAAGCCAACTTTCACAAGCCTTTTTAAGTTATTATAAGCTGTTTTCAAAAGTGTTTAAAGCCTAAATATAAGTTTTAAGATACATCATGTAAGTACTTTGCAATTGTAGTCTTGAAGTTTTTTTTAAAACTGTTGGAAATTGGTGTTTGAGTAAAAGCTTGTTTTAAGATCTCGTTTAGTGTTAAATTAGTGTCAAAATACAGTAGAATGTGTTTGGTTTAAGTGTGCATTTGCCTTGTGATTTTAACCTTAAATCTGTCTAGTTTAGTTTCAGTTTCAAAAAGGGTGAAAGCCACTTTTCAAGCTAAAATTTAGATAAGTTAATGTTAGATTTAGATTTTGAATTTGATAGCATAAGCTATTTGTAGTATAAACATCATCTGTTTGAGCTTATTTTAGCTTTTAAAAGTCTTTTTCTAGTATTAATTTAGGCCTGAACTTAGGCTTTTGTCTTTTCAAAAGCTTTGAGAAAACTCAGCAGGCACTGGGTATAATTAGCTTTTTCACCTAGCTTTTTCATAGCTTATTTGACTTTCAAAATGCTTTTTTATCGGCGGTTTGAAACAGGCGGCGAGTTGCCTCAAAAGAATGCGAGTTGCTGTATACTAAGCAAGCGGTTTGCTTACCAGCGGTGTGAACCAGGGGTTATCAGCGGGTTGATTTATGTTAAATAGCAATATCTTAAAGAAAACTCTGGCGGTTTTTGAAAACTCAAGGCTCGTTTGATTATAATATTCTTCGGGCGGGTTGCTTGCAGCGATGTTACCTTAAAATTGTTCCACCAGCGAGTCTGCCTTATTTCTTGCACGCGGTTTGGTAGCCTTTGGCAGTGAGTGTGTTAGGTAGTTGCCTTTAAATAATTACACCGGCGTGTTGCCCTTATTTCTTTGCAGCGGTTTGGTAGCCTTGGCGGCGAGTTGACAGCTTATGTCTTAGAATTTGAAATATTTCTAAATCAGGATTTAATATCACTAAAAACAGAATACGAATACGTTAACCTCATCCACTTTTAAAAGTTACATCACTAATCATTGTTCGTTTTTTTTTAGATCCAAAACTTATATTATCATAATAAATACATAGATGTCTAGTATGCAAGAAGACATCAGTGTTGCGGTTCTGATACCTGCGCGCCCAACAATGCTTGATAGAACAGACTTTGAATCTTTGGCAACAAAAGTATACGTTATGTACTGTTCTGGGAAAGGTTAATGGAGAGAACAGTATGAAGTCCATTATAGAGCCCTTTTCATATGGGACGTCTCAGATGTTATTACTGGAGGAACTGAGGGTGCAGTTCAACAGGTCCAGTACGTGCTGAGTACTTAACAGACTTTCTAAGCTGAAGAAAAGAAAGTATAAAAGGCTGACATTCGTGCAACCAATATCTACTTCAGGGTATACAATGGGACATCTACTCATCATTCAATTCACTATACTGACGCCAAAGACATTTGGGAAAATGTGAAGATGATTCTGGAAGGGTCTGAGTTAACAAAGGATGACCGGGAATCTCAATTATACGATGAATTTGAACACTTCTATCAAAACAAAGGAGAAACCATTCAAGGATACTATGTTAGGTTTACGAAGCTCATCAATGACATGAGAAACATCAAGTTGACCATGCCCTGGATGCAGCTTACTCAAAGTTTGTGAACAAAAAAACATTTGTTATGAGTGGAGTAGATTCATAACTGAAGTTTCAAACTTAACGGGGTTGAAAGATGTCAAAACTTTGATAGCTATACGTTTACTTGAAGCAATGAGGTGCATGCTAATGAGAACAGAATTATGATGGAAAGGTTCATTCAACCAAATAATGATCCTTTGGCACTAGTGTCGGACGCCTCAGTTTAGCAGTATCCAACACAATCATCCAAGTCTCATCAATCCTCAACAGAACCATCTCCTGCTGACTACTTTCAACTGGACTCAGGAAGTCCCTTCAAACAGAATACTTGATTGAAAGTTTATTCCAACAACTTTTGCCCTCCTCACTCAATCGTACTAATCACATCTTCCTCACAACTAACAATCAACTTTGAGCTTCGTTAATGCCAAGGAACAAAGGTATGGTTCAGACGGGATAGTTGGGTTCAAGATGTCCGTGGAAGATACAATGCGACTAATCAAGGAAGACCATTTCAGAGAAACAATGCAAGAGGAAATGGTGTAGAGGAAAGTAGGAGCTCAGAACAGAGGAGGCATGATTAATCCTGGTCAAGCGAAACCCATCAAGTGCTACAACTGTAACGGACTAGGGCACATTGCACAGTGGAATGTTCCTAAGGCCAAAGGACTTCAAGAATCAAACTTCTTCATGGACATGATGCTACTAATGCATGCCAGGATAGGAGTGGAGCAGTACTGGATATAGAACAGTCGGTTGTTGCTTGCTGGGGAAACAGGTTTACCAACGAGCTTGATGATGATGTGGACTGATTCACACAGGTGAAGAGAATGGATTTGGCACTCAATGTGGACCATATTTTTGAAGCTGATGAATGTGATGCATTCGATTCTGATGTTGTGGAGGACGTCCCACTTCACAGACCTTGTTTCATGACCAAATCTCACATATGAAGATCCAATCTACGATTGCAAGCCGGCCATCATATGACTCGATAATCCATTTGATGTACAAGATCATGATGCCTTTGTAGATCATATGGATGAGGTATCATAAAGTTACACGAGATGCAAAAAGATGTACAACCCAAACTACTGTTGTTGACTCTGTGCTGGATCTATAGAGTGATAGTAATATTATTCCGTATGCATCAGTCTGTGGAAGACAACGAAGAACATGTTTGTACAATGTAATGCAGCTCTGTACGAATGATGCACTAATGTCTATGCTTGATGAAATACATGAAACAGGTGTGTACAAAGGATAGATTAACAAATAGGCCAAGACATGGTAATGAAATGACTTAGTGACCTCTGAACTTGCGAAGATATAAAGGAATGGTCGGGGAATTTGAAAAAACGGCAAAGTTTGAATTAACTGATAGAGAACGAAATACAATTGATGAAACAATATGAGAATATTATCTCATACGAAGAATAGAAAGGAAAGGAAACGTCTTTTTAAAATCTGAACTTCATTCCAAGCACAAATACACCTTTGATCTACAGTTGGACCATATAAGTCAAAGACAGAAAGAAGTAACACTTTTGAAAAGGATTTCTAAACAAAAGAAGACATGCCTTAGAGTTTTTGGGACTTTTAAAGAAACTAAAAGATAAGATTGAACGATAATTATTTTCAAACAGGATCAGTCTGTTCAAAACAGTTCACAGGTTGTGTAAACCAAAATCATTTTATGATTGAAAAACACAAGGTTAGATTGGTACAAAAAAATCCCGTATGGTCTCGCTCGTGCAAAGCAAGCTTAGTCTTGAGTCTGTATAATGGTTCATGTACTTGTCACTACCAATATACACCCACTGTCATACATGACTCAGAGGATACGCGTGAGTTAGCTGAGATAACTAGGAATAGAATGTTGTTGAAAATGCCAAAGCCTTATGTGCTGGTAAATAATAGTAGGATGGCCCACCACCCCCCCCCTGATTACTCGAAAGAGAACTTTCTTTGCAACACTTTGCTCCCCAAAGAAATTGACCCAGAAAGGATATTTTGGTCCATAGATGACACTCAGTAAAAAGGCTGAGACCTTTGCTCCAAACCATTTTCGCAATTGACATGTATACCACCAATACTCCTGTCAAGCTTCGTTCCCCAGATTTCTTCCAACTAAAGTCAATGTGTAAGACTTAATCTTTAGTACTCACACATCTTTTTAGCTGAATTTGACAATAAACTTGCAAAACTGAATCACCCTCCAATAGGTATTATAGAGGGGGGAAAAAGAGGGTTTGAGCAAACGGACAAAGATGTTTTACTCACTGAAGTTTTCCCATTTTTCCAAAAACTCTTAAAGAACTTTGTTGGTGGTTCTAAACAGCCTCTTTAAAGAAGTTAATGAAATGGAAGAAATCTTTGATCAATTATGAATAACGAAAATGGACATAGAAATATTGTAGACAAGCAATGTGCTGAAATTGAAAAGAATAAACCTTCTCATTGGAAAATGAGAACATGATTGTTAATTGTGTGACTCAATGCTGTTTGATGTGGAAAAAATCACGTTTTGTCTAGATCTTGAAGCTAATTATGTCTAAAGTTCATGATGAGTCAAAACTTATTTCAAATATTGAAAGGGATTACCTAAATTTGCAATTAAAAGAATCAAACATCTTCAAGAAAGTTTTGGATAATTAAAAAATTCACACGCATCTAGGAAGTCTGATTTTAACTCATTCTTAAGATACAAGAATCTCGAACATCAGATATCAAGAAAAAGATAAAGTGATTAGTACACTTGAAAAGAATTTAGTTGCTAATGTGAATGCCAGAGAAAGTCGTGAGCTTGTGTAATACTATAGATGTCATGCTACTTATTATAACAAAATGATTGCGATAGAGTAGAACTAGAAAAGGTCAAACAACATTACAAGGAATTGTATGACTCAATTAAGATTACGCGTGCTCACACAAGTGAAAAGACATCTACCATGTTAAATGAGATTGAGAGTCTAAAAGCTCAATTGCGAAGCAAAGAGTCTTGTTTCACTAGTGACTATGTCAAACCAAAAGTTCTTGCTCCTGGCATGTATGCCATTGACGTTAAACCCATCCCTCATCCCCTTAAGAACAATAGGAGTGCTCATTTAAACTATATCAGCCATCTTAAGGAGAGTGTAGAAACAGTTAGGGAGATTGTAGAGGAAGCTAGAGTAGTTAAACCACTGGATAATGCACTTAACTATGCTTGCCAATACACTAAGCTATCTCAGGAATTGTTAGAATATGTGATTGGCACTTGCCCAAAAAGTTTCAATGAAAGAGATAACAAGGCTCCCTCTACCCCTGTTACTAGGAAAAAGCAAGTTACGTTTAGTGATAAACCAGGAACTTCATCTAGCAACACACAGAAACACAAAGTGCACCAGAGAGTTCAACAGACTAATATCCCTGTGATTCCCTCTACAGGAGTAAACGATTCCACTGAAGCAAGCGGATCAAAGCCTAGAAGCAATACAAAGAAAAATAGGATCCTGCCTGCTAAGAAGGAGAATAAGAAGGAAGTAGAAGTACGCCTTAGGACAAATAAGTCAGTTTGGACAAAAGTGAATCGGGTTGATTCTAGCATTAGCTCTAAGCGTGTTGTAATTAATTCGAATTCTGAATCTGTGTGCAAAACTTGTAACAAATGTGTAAACTCTGCAAGTCATGGAATGTGTGTTGTTAATATTTTGAATTCTGTGAATGCTACCTCCACTGTTAAAACTGTCTTGAATAAAGGGAAGCAGATCTGGAAACCAAAAGGCAGACTGTCTGATAACAGTTTGTACAAGACCAAGCGGGTTTGGAAAGCTACGGGAAAACTATTTGCAGATATTGGTTATCAATGGAGACCCACAGGAAAGAAACTCACCTTAGGAAAACTTGATTGTGGTTCTCAATGGAGACCCACAGGAAAGAAATTTGCCTTAGGCGAAATGTGCCATTTAACTAAGCTTTCTGTGAAATGTTCTACTCTATATGCTAACCAACAGGACCCCAACAAAAATTGGGGAACCGAAATTCCAAACTCTCCAAACTCGACTGTTTTCAAATGCAGGTCGTACAGGTCATGCTTTGGTATCTGGACTCAGGCTGTTCAAAACATATGACGGGGAATCGTTCAAAGCTCATGAATTTTGTGGAAAAGTTCATCGGGTCAGTCAGATTCGGGAATGATCACTTAGGAGCTATCATGGGTTATGGAGATTATGTTATGGGTGACAGTGTGATCTCAAGAGTATACTACGTGGAGGGACTTGGACACAATCTATTCTCTATAGGGCAATTTTGTGATTCTGATCTTGAAGTTGCCTTCAGAAAGCATACTTGCTTTGTTCGTGATATTAAGGGTACATACATACTTAAAGGTAGTCGTAGCACCAATTTATACACGATATCGATTGATGAAATGATGAAGTCTTCTCTGATATGCTTGTTGTCCAAAGCTTCCAAGTCCAAATCATGGTTGTGGCATCGTCGTTTAAACCATTTAAACTTCGGCACGATAAATGATCTTGCTCGAAAAGATCTGGTTAGAGGTCTACCTAGATTGAAGTTTGAAAAAGATCATCTTTGCTCAGCCTGTCAACTTGGAAAAAGCAAGAAGTTCTCCCACCAGCCAAAATCTGAAAATACAAATATGGAAGTTCTTCATACCCTTCACATGGATCTGTGTGGTCCAATGAGAGTCCAGAGTATTAAAGGGAAGAAATACATCTTAGTCATCGTGGATGACTATTCAAGATTCACATGGGTAAAGTTCTTGAGGTCAAAGGATGAAACTCTAGAGTTTGTCACCAACTTTCTTAAGCAAATACAGGTTGGCCTTAACAAAACAGTCAGATTCATCCGAACAGATAACGGAACGGAATTCGTCAACCAAGTGATGTCTGAATACTATGAAGGTGTGGGCATATTTCATCAAACGTCTATTCCGAGAACTCCTCAACAGAACGGCATTGTTGAAAGACGTAATCGTACACTGGTGGAAGCAGCACGTACAATGATGATATTCTCGAAAGCTCCCATGTTTCTATGGGCAGAAGCTGTAGCCACTGCTTGTTACACCCAGAACCGATCACTAATTCATACTCGTCATAACAAAACCCCTTATGAGCTTGTGCATGATAAGAAGCCTGATCTTACATTCTTCCGAGTATTTGGTGCTCTGTGCTATCCTACAAATGATAGCGAAAATCTAGGAAAATTTCAAGCCAAAGCTGACATTGGGATTTTCGTTGGGTATGCTCCTAGCAGGAAGGGCTATAGAATCTACAACAAGAGAACTCGTCGATTAATGGAAACAATTCACGTCACATTCGATGTGATGATCAGGACCATGGACTCCTGTACGCATCAGGTTCAGGACCCGAGCCTTCATGATGACCCTTTCTGGACAACTATTCAGGGCTAGCCCATCGCATGTCCTGCACACAAACTTCCACCCCCCCCACCGACAGATAAGATCTGGAGAATTTTATTCCAAACGATGTTCAAGGAATACTTTGAGCAATCTACAGATAGTGAAACCAAGTACCTATGGCTACTGTGTTTTAACGCGCCAATTGTTTCTACGAATAATCTGTTTCTAACAACGATTTGCTCAAGATGCACCTTCTACAAAGTCAATCATGTCATCCTCTACAAGTGCATCCTCCAGTCCTTTCTATAAGGTGTTGCAGCCATGGAGCCAACTATCGAAGACACCTCAATTACTCAAGCTGACCCTTCATCCCTCAGTTAACCTATTGCAGGAGAACTTGTTTGCAACAGGTCAACATTAGGGATGGTTAGTTTAATGAAACCAAAACCAAGTACTCAAACCAGGATTATCTCAGAAGATGGACCAAAGATCACCCTCTTGATAACATCGTTGGCAATCCCTCTCATCCTGTATCTACAAAAAACAATTAGCATCCGATGCTTTGTGGTGTGTTTTCCATATGACTGTCCCAAAAGTCGAACCCAAGAACTTCAAATGGCTGTGATAGAAGATGCTGGGTTTCAAAGCTTGCAAGATGAAACTCAACGAATGTGTCGACTTGAGTATAGGGAATTAGTACTCGCCCAAATCTATGGTTTATGGTTATCGCTTCAAGTGGATCTACAAAGTGAGCTTGATGAATATGGTGATGTACTGAAAAACAAAGCTCGGTTAGTTTCAAAGGGATATCGTTACTAGAGGAAGGTATTGATTTTGAAGAATCGTTTGCTCCAGTTGCACGGACTAGAGGCCATAGAATATTCATGGCCAATGCTGCAACCAAGATATGATCATCTACAGATGGATGTCAAAACTGCTTTTACTGAAATGGAGATCTTCAAGGAAGAAGTCTTTGTAGTCAGCCTGAAGGATTGAAGACACAAGATATTTCGCACGTTTTTATCGTCTGAAGAAGGCTCTTTATGGCTAAAGCAGGCCACCTAAGGGCGTGGTATGACCACACTATCAAAGTTCCTTTTGGCCAACAATTTCTTAAAGGTGCAGTGGATCCAACGTATATTCATAGCAAATCAGGGCAAAAAACATATTTATTCTCTGTCTCAAATTATACGTAGATGACATCCATTTTGCTCTCAACAGTATCATAATGCGTTGTCACATATTTCTGCAACGAAAGGAGCTCTTAAATTTCAGATGTCAATGATGGGAAACAAATGTCCGTTTTTCTTTAGAGGGACTTCAAGTTTCTCTCAAAGTCCAGAGGCATCTTATTAACCAAGCAAAAATATGCTGGGGGGGGGATCTCGAAACCTTTAAAGAAATATGGAATGGATCTCTCTGACCTGTCGTTATACCAATGGTGGATCGATTGAACTGGAGAGGATTAATGGGGATTTCTAGTTGACAAACTCGATTTAGATGACTGGATTGGCTCCTAATGTACCTTACAGCCAGATAGACCAGACCTTGTATTCGCTGTTCTGCATGTGTGCTAGATATAGGCTAAAGCCTACCAAAAAGCACCTTGAAGCAATCAAACGTCTCTTTCGGTACTAAAAGAATCATTAACATGGGTCTTTGGTATCGAAGGACAATGCTATGTCACTAACAGCATATGCTCAGATGCGGGATCATGCGGGATTCAGGATTTGAGAGAAAGTTTCGTCGGGTAGTGCTCAGTTCTTGGAGGATAGATTGTCTAGTGGTATCAAAGAAGCAAAGAAGCACGGCCACATCTAACAACAGAGGCGGAATACATTGCAATGTTTGGATGTTGTGCTCAAATCCTTTGGATGCGATCTCAGCTAAAAGGATTCTACGGCTTATGTTTCAATAGATTCCTCTGTTACTGTGATATCATAAGTGTCTTGCTTTAAGCTGACTGAAAACAATGTCCAACAATCCGATTAAGACATCGACATAGACACCTTTCATTCGAGAGCAAGTGGGAAATGGTGTGGTTGAACTCTACTTGTGGAAACTAAACTATCAAACTGGCGATATCCTCACAAAAGCTTTACCAAGAGAGCGTTTCTCGAATTTCTACTCCACGACCTTGGATGAAGAGTTTAACACTGAAACACCTCAAACGGGGGGGGGGGGGGGCCCTTCAAGAAGGATTTTCGAGGACTGACTAAATAAGGTCTATGTATCCTTTATACCAAAGTACATAAATAGATTGGTAAATCATTTTATTTTAAGTCATTTAGAATTACAAAATGGTTTGCAATTACTTCAGATTGCAACCCGGTCTCTCATTTGAAGGAAAGAATAGTCGTCTGACAGAAATGTTCCTTAACAGTCGGGTAATTAATCTTTACTCGGCGATTGCATTACTTTATATATGCAATTTGGGATTATGTACTTTCAGTGCATTTTTCTTAATTCGGAGAGAAGTCTTCCAGTTTGATAACCCAAATATTTCTCTTCAAATTGTTCTTCAAAATTATTTGTGTTACCCACGGTGGTTAAAAGTGTTGTTTGCAAAGCCATCCGACAATTTGACACTCAATCAATGCAGCTACAGCCTCTTTCAATAGAAACGGGGTCAGTCGATTGAGGGGGAGAGTGTTGCTTCAAAATTTAAAGTTTGGGTGCGATTGCGAAAGAGTAATCCGTGTCTGGAGAGAGAAAAGAAGCTAAGGAACCAATCTTTAGAGCTCTGCAATGCATCAGCTGCTGTTCCCTTTAGCGGTAACAGAGGGACAACTGATACAACATCAACACTTCCAACCCACCTACACCACTACAAAACTACTAGTGTCTCGAGATATTTGGGGCGAATTAAAGATCAAAAATCTCGAATGCATCATTAGTGGGAAGACTCAGAGATATTGGCTACCCATAATAAATCAAGAGAAGTGGATGATTAAGATCAATATCATTGGTAATGCAACATACATCTTGTACATTCTACGTTGTATTGGAATTTGATGTTATGTGTCAGATTGTATGATTCTGTTTCATGAGTTTTCATTAAATTAAAAACCAGGTTTTTGAGTTTAACGAAAAAATCTTTCTAACTTATCATTCTGACATAACAAATTACCCTATCGGTTGGGGGGAGCATTAATATGATCCATACATAGCTTGTAAAACTAAAATTGATCATACATCTAAGGTTTCAAGGTGTATTCTCCTCCCCATGTGCTAAACAGTTTTGAAATACCGTGGGCACATGTTAAGGGGGAAGCTTTTCTGAAATGCAAAAACAAATCAAGGTACTAAAACACTTTGATTAGTTACTATCATAAGTACCATGATGAGTTTTTAAACAGTGATTTTTAGGCAAGGTGAACAGTACCCAAAAAAGACTGACCATGTAGATTACTTTTATCGAAGTTATAAGGATGGTAAGGTTAGGTACTTTTCCTATGATCCTGCCAGAACGGAGGGATTACCCAGGGACAATCCACTAGTAGTACAGCAGACTTAGGTATGATTAAAAGGGTAAATGTGTGAACCTAAAGGACTGTGCCGACTGAGAGGAGCTAGTACTGGAATCACCCAAAAGGTGCTAGTCATGAAGTCTCGGTAAGCACTGAAGGGGTTGAGGAATGAAAAGAATTGTACAGATAAAAGGGTGTAAAGAAAGAAGCCCTCCATTCACTTAAGGCATAAACCGGGTCAATACATATGCTGTCAGAATCACAAGTTGATTGTGCATTTGAAGACGACTATGGAGCCAGTGAAGTGATGCAATGCACAACCCTTCCCAGCCATTCGCATGTTTCTCTTGAAAGGAATCTTGTCTCATTTGTCACGGAGACTAAACTGCATCTACTGTCTCACTAACTCTGAGTACAGTCGGTATGAAAAAGTGGCGTCAGCTCCAGCCTCGATCACTAATATTCAAAGCGCACTTGCAAAGTCTAGAGCCCAGAGATCATCAATTAATCTTGTTAGGACACATTTCCATTTATAAGTCTTTCACACACCGTGGAAACAAGGTTATCTACGAGTTCTTACGCATTATCATTGTGATATTGCAAAAACATTCCGAGTGATACGAGTATTACTATGAAGATGGAAATCTGCTAGAGCCCACGTCACAAAAGCTTTAGGTAGGTGACTTGTGCGATTCTACAAGAATCGAAACTTGTGTCAACTGGAAAGAAAATGATGGTTTAGCGATTCTACGCGAATCCAAACTTGTTCCAGTATAAGAATTGGTGCGGTTATTTTGAACATTTAGAAACCAAATCAAAACTATGAAGTGTTACAACATATTTTCATAATTAACACTTTGACTGTATTTTCAAATTTATTATCTCTTTATTGCTAACTGTTTCATTACGGATATTTAAAGATGGAGATGGAGATGAGATACCCAGTTCAGTTAATGTCAAGTTAATAATCCGAATGCTCAGACACGACTACATTGTTATGAAGATCTATAAAGGTGTAAAGTTCCGCAAACTCTGCTACATATTTTCTTCACAAAGTGCACAAGATGGCAATAAATTACTAGATGATGAGAGATTAAGTTTGGCTGATGATCTCAAGAAAGCTCTTTGATGCACAATCACAAAAAGTCAAATGATAAGCTATTTGTTATCTAAAGATCATAAACAAAGTACTAGATTGTAACATGGAAGAATTCAAAAGACTGCAAGCTGTAAGAGCTTAAGTCTAGTGTTTTCAAGGGTGACCTCCCTTAGGGGGAGATTGTTAGATATGAGTAAAAGACTCGGTCACCCCGTATATTTATTGTTTATAATAGTTCGTAGTTTAATAGTTAATCGTATGTCTTTCGGTTTTAAGTCGGGTACTAATACCTGATATTTTTGTAAAAACTATATAAGCCTCTTCCAACTTTGGAAGAGGTAAGCTAGTCATTTACTCTTTTCATAGAAAACACATTTTCTCTCTCTAGATATTCTCTCTTATGTGTTTCTCTCTCTAGAAACTAGCCCAATCACAAGAATCATCACCGTGTTATGAATTAAATGATCCTACAACAAAGGCTCTATTATGGAAAATATGCAAGGCTTACACAACAGAAGAATTTTCAAGCAGCATGAGCCATCTACAGGATATTCAGCCTGATGCGTACGATAAACTTTGTGAAGTTGGTCCCCAGAGATGGTCAAGAGCACACTGCCCACTAGTGCGTTACAACTATTTGACATCGAATAGTGTCGAGTCGGTTAATGCTTGTACTGTAGTGTATAGGAAGACAGTGGTTAAAGTTGAGCATAGACTTATCGTGCACTGGTGCAAGATGGTACTATTATAATGTCGAAACTCGAACGGTATTTAATTTTTAAAACTTAAATCATTGCATCATTTTTGCCTTGAATATGAGCTACTGTACTCATTTATTTTATGTTTAAATGTAGAAAATATGACGTATGAAATTACTGATTGGGCGGCAAACAAAGTGCAAAAAAATGATGAAAAGCGCAAAATGGGTTGTTTCTGGTGTGAGTGAGCATCAATACCAAGTTTTTGACGGGCGATATAATCGTCAAGTCGACTTTCAGACAGGAGGTAACTGTCAATTGTCGTAATGAAGCTTTCCGGGTTCCTCATGTGGTCACGTTATATCTGTTACAAGTTTTTGTTCTATTGACTGATTGTGTCCATTTGTATCAGATTGGTTTTAAAAAACCAATATATCAAGCACTTACGCTGAACCAAGATTTTATTAGGACTGTTCATGAATGGAATTTTCCCCCTATGATGGACAAACCACAACCGGGTCGTCCAAAAAAACTACAAACCGATAAAATCACAAGGCGAGGAGCCTAGATTATACATTGTACGTATGCAAACAAGCTGGAATGACGTGTCAATTGCAATATAAACCATTTATCTTTGACCCACTATAAACATAGAACAAAACTTGACAAACAATGCCAAAGATATGAACAACCATCATTCCACAACCCACACCAACAATATGACAACAATTTCCAATACTCATCAAATCCACATGGTCGAAACACATACCCATCGCAGCCATACGATCAATATGACAATAACACATCTCAATCATATGATGTAAATCACACACATCTCAGCACAACCGTAATATGATCAATTACAAAATCTCCAAACCAACCATTCAGATATAGAATGAATCTAAACTGTAATGCTTCAAATAGTTGGTTTAACTCATTTCGTTTATAACAGTTTATATGTTTTTAATGTTATCTTGTTTTCATTTTGTTAGTTATTTAATATATAGTACGAATGTTGTGATGTACGAATGTTGTCATGTATTTCATTTCAATTTTTCAAAAAAATAATAAAAAGAAACAATAAACACGGGGTACCACTCACACTATATAAACCATTTTATGGTTCAACTTCACCAAACAACATTACATTCATAAACAAAACTCATTTTAAAGTTCAAACAATGACTTGCAAAGTTCTACTACACCATTATGGAAGGTTCACTAGTCCCCCCAGAAGAAGTTTCGTTGGTGGGCTGGTTGCAACTGTAGACCCTGTAGAGTTGGAAAGTTTTTCAACAAATCAAGTGAATTTTTTTTAAGATACTCTTTGGGTTACGATGAAAACTCCGCCACTTTTCTTTATTTAAGGAAACCAAATTGTAGTATGGATTCAGGTCTTGTACCATTGGCTGATGCTTTACAAAGACGCAAACATGTAGCTCATCGTAGCTCTCAATCTCATCAAAACAAACTACACGTGTATGTTTCACAGGTGGAGATATCCCCACTTGTCGTGGCCGACCATCACAAAGATGAAGGAAGCAAAAAAGGAAAAACATGGAAAACCTTTTTGTTCAAAAAAGTTATTTGAGTAGTTACTAAATAGCTACAAATTATGATTGTGTTGTTGTATTCTAATTTACTTTTTTTTTTTCTTATTGTCCATGAAGTAGGCTGTTGTAACCAATTAAATTGAGTTGACAACAATAAAAATGCTTTATTAGACACGAAATGAATATCATTTCTGACAAACAACATGACGTATCAACTTGCACTAAACTAAATTGTATAATATATCTATATTATATATATATATATGTATACACCAAAAAGATTGACAAATCATATTTTCTATTCAAATTTCTTTTTCTTTGACTAAATGTCGTCGTTAATACTACTTACTTTTGAGTTCGAGGTACATCACAACGACGGTTTTAAACTTAACTCACTAACCTATCAAAATGGTTCAATACTCAATATAACCGTTCCTAACCAACAGATTTTGTTATCTATGTTTACCTATCTCTACCAGGAAAGAAATATACCAAGATGGTTCACTACATTGAATTACACGTTGCCACAAAAAAACACTATTGTCAGGATTGAACAAATTAAGAATGATTATCGATAAAACTGTTATGTACGAATTGCAAAAGTTGCTGGTATGATCAAGCTTTTCATTTTCATATCAGAATAGATCTAAGCGCGGTTTGCTGAATGGGCAGGGAACAAGAAACTTAACGACGATGAAAACCAATTTAATCATGTCCAAGTTAGATCTAAGCACGGTGTGAAATCCAACAAAGGCTCTCTTCGGATAAATCATTTCAATCAACTCCGCTATATAAATCAATTGGGAAAGAAAAGAAACGAAAAAATCGAGGAAACCAAACCAGTTCAACATCAAGAATTAAAGAAACGTATGTACTAATATTCATGTAACTCAATATCTATTACCAATGTCTTTTCAATGTAGACACTTTGTTTCTCTTTTTTATCTGTTCAATAATTAAGTATTACAGTTGATAGAGACTAGTCCATTAAATTATCTATGATCTCTTTTAAATGTACGATATCTATGACAGCTATGAAGTACCATCCATTTCATATAGGCTATTGATAAATATAGCCAAAACTATTTTTCTATATTTCACTAGCTTTGATATATAATAAATCAAATAACAACAAACACACACACACCACACACAAAAAAAAACTTTTCTTATACTAACAAAATATATGGCTGAATTGCACATGATGCACGTAAAACAAATGTTGTCCAACCTGCAAAGGGAGCTTGAAGCGAGGCACATAGCGAACTAAATGTTGGGCACTTAAACTCGTTATTTTGAACAAATGGTATCTGTGAGAGACAAATTACAATGTTTTTGCAGAATATGCCTATATGAGCCTTAATAGCTATGGATTACACTACTCTTACTAATGACCCCTGAAGGGATATATGTTCACAAAAACAACTAATCAGAGCAAGACAAGATTTGTTGGAGCATTGCCTAAAAAGCAAAAAACTTTATTAACAATTACAGGGCAATATAGATTGTCGAATCATGCTGTTTAACAACTAGCCAACCATTTGTGTTCTTGCATGTTGTTGTTTGTTTTAAGTCAGAATAATAAGGTTGCCAATGTACTAGATTAAGTGTGGTTTTTTTCTACTATGTATTGTTTTATATGGATCATATGAATCAAGATTCTTGTTTGTACGATTTATTTAAATAGCTCATCAAAGACAACAATACTAACAAGTTTAAAGTGTAAATTATGCTTAGAATGCTTAAAGGGAAATTCTAATATCATTTGCTTCTTACTAAATCAGATAAGACTAATTAATGACAAGCTTATTTATCACTACAAACTTACAAGAAATCATAAAGGATTAGTACCTGACAAATTTTATTTTTTAGTCAAAGTGATAAGACAACTCAATGACAGTGTTGTTTATCGCTAACAAATTCGCGCGATTTATGACAAGAATTGACATATCATAGCCTTTTTCAGACATTGAATGACAGTTCAATGCAAATATATTATTGTACTGCAACTGATAAGACAACTCAACGACATTATTTTTTATCACTAAAATTATCACGCGATTTATGACACTATCTGACAAGTCATTAACTTTATGAGACATTGATTGACAATTCACTGCAAATGTCAGTCATTTATAGCTTATATATAAAGACAGACATACCTTGGGGACTCTCATACTAACAAAAAAATTTCAATCACATAAATTATTAATTGTATCTTCTAATATTCTACCATGGCTAGTAACCCAGAAAACGTTAGGTCAAATGTCCTTATGAAACTACAAGAAGCCCTTGATGAAGAAGCTATTTTAGAGGAACAAATTTTAACCTTGATGCATCGTTTTGCTGATAGGTTTACGGAGCGTAGGGTGGAGATTAACAATCTAATGGTTTTGCAAGATCACCCACTAATTGACTATGGGAAGTACGCCCTTGGATGCATGACAGGGGCGGACATGAAGAAGTGTGTCTACTTGAAAAGTGTTAGAGATGAGTTGCTAAGGAGTATGGAAGAGAAAAGACAATTGATGACGAACTACAGAGACATGTAAAAGGATTACTGCTTAACACAAATTTGCTAACCGCCTTTGTAGTTGTTTGTTGTTGTTTTAAAGTTTTTTAAATCCTCTAAATAAGGTTGGCCATGTAATCTCGTGTTGTAATGCTATTAATGAATATCGTTGATGTTTAAAAATTACACTTATCGCGTTATACAATTGAGCTAAAAAAACCATTAAATAACAACAACTGACACACTTTGCAACATCATATCTTATGCATATTAAATTATTTTCGTAACAACTTTTGGTTCACTTTGTAGACCTCATCAAAAACAACACTACCGACCAAAAAAATATTTTCAAATAATGTATCAATAGCGTAAAACGTTCTTAAAGATTGCCAATATCGTTATTTTCAAAAACTTATCTAAACCCTAATCAAAACCAAACCCTAAATTTTAAAATTTTATCTAAACATAAAAAAAATTAATTTTTTTATCACCATTACAATGGTGCGATAAACTTTTTTTTTGTTTTTTGTTTTTTAAAAATCGTCACATCCAATAGGTAAATGACACGTGTTCTTCGAGTTTTTCGCCCCTCCATTTGCGCGATAAACTTGATTTATTTGGGAAAGTCAGACAAGGACGGTTTCTGCAAGCAATTCATTTTCTATTTTGGTTGTTATGGTAAATTTCGCTAAAATAATCTGTTTGGCAGCACCTCTTTAGGTTCGCGCGCCCCTTTGAGCCCCAAATTTCAATTCACTTCAACTTTTTGGGTTTTCTGACATGCAGCCCAATAAAGTGTTTTTTTTCCTTCTAAATAAATCACAGCCACATATCAAATGATTTTTTATTTCATTGAAACTTTTATATTTAAAATAATGTTTAATAATTTTAACTAAAATATAAAATACATATATTTTTAAATTAATAATTAATTTTCTCTCTTTTATTTTCTTTCAAACCAATCCTAAATCTAAATCCAACTCCAATCCCAAATCCCACTTACAAACCAAACGCACCCTTAAGTTAACAACTAAGTTTTTTGGTTTTTCTTAAACCCACATGCTTAATTTTGGCTTATTATTGTGGCTAATATCATTTATTTTTAAATTTTTTGTCTCATTACTACTAATCTTGTTAGAGTGCTTCATGTATTTTACTAGTAGAGGATTTTTAGCGTCATTTATCATTTTTTTTCGTTATTTTTTCTCATTTTTTTTTTAATTTTACTATTCAAACATCTCCTCATAATGTAGGATCCAATTGAGCAACTACCAAAGGGGCCGAGATAAGAGTCCTATTTGCTTTCGTGAATTGACACTCATTGTTGGTTTTTTATTTGATAAGAGGGTTGAACACAGCTCGGTTTAATTAGATTTTTCCAGGTTCTGTTAGTGGTTGGAAGTTAAAGGTAGAATTTTTAGCAGAGATATCTTGTAAACCATGTTTAGATCAGTTTAATTATAGCAGATGATACAACAACAATATACCCAATTCCGCCAGAGCGGGGTATGGAAAATGTATAATGTAGACAGTCCCTACATCTATCCCAATATTGTAAAAGTAATAGATTTAAGTTCATTTGGATACCAAACATTTTATGGATACCGGGGGACTCGTCCCCACCTTCCATCTTCATCTCATCCAATGGATGAGATTAAACTTATACCTATCAATTAAACACATACCATCTATATTTGATCTGGCAACTTATTTAACACAACTGAAAACACAACAACAGAAAACAAACAGGAACACAATGGTTGTCGTCTGTGGTATTAGCAAAAAATTTTTATAAATTCTATATTGCCATTTAACTTGTTAACGAGTGTTGCTTTGCAGCAATGCTCCTCAACAAATGTTGTCTAGTTGTAGAATGATGTTTTGTGGTATGGATATCTGCTTCAAGTCGTAATGTAATAAAGGCATGTAATCGTAGGTATTCCGGCCTTGTTGTAGGCAGAGTAGCAACCTTGTTATTGTACGAAGGATATTCATTTCCTCTGTATAACGTGTTAAGTTCACAACAATTGATGTGCTAATGTTTCTCAGTTGAATATCCTTTGTAATTTTTAAAAACAATTCGCTTGAGTGCCTCCGTTTTCTCATAAGCCCTGTAGTATGTTAGTGGAGATAAGAAGTGTGGGTCTATTGAGGAGGACAAGCTTTTATTATCGATGATAGCATAGTTGATATAGGGGCGAATACGAAGTGAGTCTGTGTCACGAGGACTGAAATAGTCAAACAACTGTTGACATATTCGTATCATTTAGGTGTATAATTGTCATTTTCATTCAACATGCATAAACAAACTGTATTCATGTGTTTTAAATTAAGATAGATAGGGAACAAAAAAGAACTGTACAATAAAAAGAATGATAATACCTAATGAGTTACATGAATATTATTACAAATGATTCTTAAAATGTTGTTGTGTGAACTGGTTTTTATTTTTACGTTTCTGCAATTTTGATGTAGATAGGCTTTGTGATTCATTGGTTGTTTTTTAAGTTCTTCGAAATGATACTGCCGAATGCTTCTTCCTTGAATCTATTGTTGTGAATCAACATAGAGCTTAGATCTATCTTCGGACATGATACCTTGGTTTCCTCGTATTCAAAGTGTTCTTGTTCCGCCCATTCAACCATTTGGTCGGAATGTAACTCTCTTTTGTTGTTTCTGCCTTATAATTGCTTCTTTTCACTTGAATAGTCATTTATGGAATGGTTACATCATTTCTGCAAAGCTAGTATTTGGGAAAAATGTATTTGTTATATAACAACATTGACACCAATATGGTCAATGGTAGATTTCAACATTGTACTGCGTTGAACCATATAACAAACATGACATGCATTTCTAGTTGTTTCTAAGTTACAGTTACTGAAAATCATTGTGATGGTATTTTATAATAAAAGAGAATGAATGTTTTTACTCACATATTTAACAAAAATATTTCTTTCAGATCTGCTAGTTTTCAATATCTTGGCAATGTTGATGTTGAATGTTCCACCGTTGGACGCTTACATCGTGTTATTCTTTTAATGTGCACCAAAATGACCCACTATTATGAACCACAAAATTGAAAACGGTTTGCGTGTAGGGTGTATAAGGTTTTGTTTTATTAATAAAACCTAGTTCCCCAAGTAATTCATAGTTGTCAACTTTTTTTTAATTTTATTTTTCATTTGATGTAGATAGTGATGTGATTTTCTAGTTGTATTTAGTGTATTTAGAATTGACACCTGCAAATGATTCTTCAAGAATCCCATCGTTTGGAATCAACACGTGCTTAATCTATTTGAGTATGGCACTGAAATATGGAGCTTCCCAGCAACTTTTGCAATGCATTACATAACATTAGTTATGATAAATCATTTTTATTTGGTTCATACTTGATAATGCGTAGTAGTTTGGTCGGCAACATGTGTAAGAGTATTGAATTTTCTTGGTATTTTCCATTTTAGTTAGCTATACCATTATCTTCAAAACCCATTTGTGGAACGTTAATATTCAGTAATGAACCATCGTTCGGTAGTGTAGGGGTTAACTATAATTTTCCATTGTGGTTACATCGGAACTCGAAAGTAGTATTTGATGGAAGTCCGACATCTTTGGAATTGTAAGGAAATGTTAATTGAAATGAATTTGTTGAAAATATTGGAGGTGAACATCTTTGGTATATATATAATAATTGCGAAATGCTAAAGTTGTACACATCTTTTGTTTTTTCAATATATCAATTATTTTATTGTTACACACTAGAACAAGGACATTACATGCTACAAACAATTATTAAAAATTGTTACTTAGTACCTAGTCAAATAACTTTTTAAATGATGACAATAAATGGCGTTTAATGCTAAGTGATGCATCTAGTGTCAGTGACTTGTCAAGTCAAGTATGTATTTGTAGTGATTGTGTTTTCCAATATACATTTTTTGTATATATATATGATAAATCGCGTAAATGCTACGTTGATCCACTTAGTGTCCGGGCTTGTTCAAGTCAATGTTTCTATTTGTGTTTACTGTCCACTTTTCATTAGCTGTCAAAATTAATGGATAAATGGTCTACTATAATAATTTGTATACTGGTGTATGTGACATTGTAAGTATTGGGTTTCATAAACATGTTTGTAGTCTGATTGTTTCAATTTTTATAAATTGCAGTATATATATTGTCATTACACTTTAATTATGTTGTTTACAATATTTATAGATACAATGTTTAATTAGTATGATATGTGTTTATTGTATGGTAATAAATAGTTTTATTGAATTCAAATATCTTATATCATTAAAATGAGACATTAAAATTTTTACAAAACAAACCTACAGAACGACAAAAAACATACAATTTCTAGAATCCAAACGAGTTAAACCAACTATTTGAACCATTCGTGTTTATATCATCTAGAAGTTGCGCATCATACTGTTGAGAGTTGTATTGTTCATACATTTGAGATGATTCTGTGTAATGTCCGGTGTATGGTTTGAGATAGGTGTTTGCGAAATGATTTTCGGAAGGTTACGATGGGATTATGGTGTTTGACCAGTAAGGTTGTGATGGGTATGTGGTGTCAGCGTATTGTTGTGATGTGTAATGGTTAATATTATTGAAAGTGTTGTCAAACTGTTGAGTTGGGTTTTGTTTGAAAGCTGTTGGTTGTTTTGGGTAAATTGTTGAATCATTGTGTGTACCGTATGTTGACAGGCGGTTTTTGAACGACAAATGGTTGACCGCATGATCAACGTCAGTGTCCCTGTTTGTGTGCATCTGTTACAACGTATAATTCTTGGGTTCCTCTCTTGAGAAATTATATACGGTTTGTTAATTAATCACTTTTTTTATTAATTTATTATTTATTTTAAATTTCTAGGACAGTCAGGTTGTGGGTTTGTCATGCGAGGAGGAATAGCTTTATGAATATTTCTGGAATTTCCCATTGTTGCATATTTCCATGGGACATGAAATGACTCAAGAATAGTGTTGATATTTGGTTTTTTTAAACCAATCGCCAATAATTGAGGACAATCCGTCCAAACCAAACAATGTGTTTTAGTTATTACGTGGACCACACAGAAGCCCTGAAAGTTTCCATTAACGACATCCACAAATGCTTGTTTGTAAGTTGACTTCACGAATGTACTGACCGTCAGAAACTTCGTATTGATATGCGTTAACACCTTTAACAACCCATGTCGCACTTTTCATCTTTTTTTTTGCCACTTTGTTTGCTGGCCAATCTGTTATTTCGTACGTCATATTTGCTACAATAGTAGATAAACAAGAATGAATATAGAAGTTGTTATCAACGAAAAAATAGTTGTATATTATGTTTTCAAATAATAATACCTGCCAGTTGTCGACGTTTATAGTACAATTCTTGTACCATCGCACGGTACGTCGGCTCTTTTCTATATATTACACTACAAGCATTGACAGACTCCACACTATTTGATGTTATATAATTGTAACGCACTAGAGGGCAATGCGCTCGTGACCATCTTTGAGTACAAAGCTTTTCATGTGCATCAGGCTGAAAAATTTGTAGTGTGTTCATGTTCGTTGCATAGTCTTCTCCGTTGTATATGCCTTGCATTATTTCTCCAGAAGAATAAACCTTTTCTTTTTTTGTTTTTTCAATCCAGGTTCATCATAGATGACGACAAATACAACATTGAAAGCTAAAGGGATTCTTTTTCTACTGCCAAAAGCTTTATAACCGCATGCCTTTCAGATATGAATAGCAAATTGGGATTATCACAATGCATTCTTTGATACGGACATCCACCATTGCCACCATGGACTGTTTCCCCTTCTGATATACCAAATGCAATTCGGCACGCATCTGCTTGTTTCATCCATGGCCACAGTACCAAATTTGTTTCCTTGTATATACCCTTTAATATGCTCAAGCATCGATCATACGCACGGGCGTGATAATTGGAGTGATCGTAAGAACCTGTTAATAAAGATTATAAACATACTTTTATGATGTAATAGAATTATATTATTTAGATTTTGTGAGCAACGCTTACCGAAGCACTCATCCGTCCAAATTACTACATATAATATATATCTAATATAAAAAATACGTAATAATAAGGAAGATATCAATAATAGTATAGTATAGTATTTCCGTCGGGTTCTAGAAAATCGCTTTTAACCAAAGCAATTATCAAAAACCTTCCGGGTCGTTTCCTCGGCGAGAGGTGAATGGAAATTCAAGAGAATGTTGGAAATCGAGCTTGATTATCATTTAAGTTTTTGGTTTTGATTTTAAACTATTTTTATACTAAAAATTACTAATATTAATTCTATGATTTAAATCTACAAGATTATACTAAAAATGATCTAAAAATATAAATGTCTAATATGCTTGCTAAGTGACGTGAAATGTTTATTAAGTGCGGGCTTAGGTTTAACGAATTAAAATGACAAGTAAAATTAAATGCTTTAAAAATAAATGACAAGAAATTAAATTGCATTAAAAATAAATGACGGAATGTAAATCGAAAAGGACAGATACTTAGACTAAATATTTTTTAAATCTTTTTAAACCCGCACCTAAATTCCAAATCACTAATCACTTAACAAGCACTACTAAATCTACTCACTACTCATAATGAAATAAAAACTAAACATTTTTAAAAATAAAGCTACACTAAGCATGGCATAAATCAAATAGGCAAATATAAAATAAAACTACACTAATTAATTGAAAAAAGAATAGAAAATTGAACCAAATCGGAGACCCGCAATTAAACGAATACCACCCGATTTATTTAACTAAAACAACTAATCAAAGTCGGTCTAGCTAAATAAACCCGTAAGCTCCTCGCCTCATGAGTAGACCGGTACCAAAAAGTCAAAAACATACAAACTATTATAATAAAACAGTTATAACTAAACATCACTTGCTAACTTTTATAGCAATTCTTTCAGTATACTATATATTTTCAAACCACAAAGTTCAAACCAAATTAAAAGCCTAATTTACCTACGCAGGCCCAAATTAAATTCTGCTAACCTAACACAGCCCATTATCTAAACAAATGCAAACTCAAATTTAATTCCAAATAATACCAAGACAACTCAAATATGGCCAAAAGGATGGGGTTTATAGACTCGGCTAAACACGACTTTAAGGAAATTATGAAACTTCAAATAAGCTCGACAAATAAATCTGACATAGCTGAGAATAAGCCACTAACACGAATAAGCCTCAACTCAAAAATAAGCATCGAACAAGCAATTTAAACTAAACAAGCTAAACCGAATAAGCACTATAAATTGAAAACTACACTAGGATAAATGGAACTACAAACATTAAGAACAAGCTAGATCTAATATAGAAATAAGCTAACAAAAATCTAAAATTGCTCTCGAAACTTAAAAAGTGTCAAAAACTTATTTTTTTTTTATAAAAAAAATAAGCCGAGAATAAAAACTCGATGCACTTTTTCATAAGATCGAATCGAGCTAGAGGATTAGAAGAAGAAATAGAAAGAAAAAAAATAAGCCAACACAAATTGCTTAGAAAATAAACTCAACTAGTTTAGCTTATTAAATAAGCCAAACGATTTCAAAATAAGAATGAGAAAAAGTTGTGAGAATAAGCAAAACAAGATCCAACAAACTCAAACCATTTCCATTAATAAGCATAAAAGAGTACCTTACAATAAGCCAGAAATTTAAGTTACAACAAGCTGAATAAAATAAGCTAAACTAATATTATTCTACTCCTAAAACAAAAAAAAAACTCTCTCAAAAATGAAGGGGGCGGGTTACATTTATAGGGGTACAAGGGGGTGAAAATGAAAAATTGCACTAATCATTTGAGTATTGAGTGGCCAATGATTGGCTTGAGAATTGAGTCACACGGATTAAGAATTTACATGAAATGATCCAACCGATGATGAGCGGACAAGTGTACCATTTTAAGCTTCATTCCAACGCAATTGCTTTTGTCTGTTCGATTCATTTTGAGATGTAGAATTGAGTTATTTCATTTCCTTCTCCACGTGGCCTTTCATCACTTGCTCATTTCCAAAGTAGTGCTACCTCACGTGCCATGGGTTTTATTTAATTTCGGTGCACATGGGAATGACGCCAGCAGCAAACAATCAAATTCCTTTTTGATCACTACAAATTAACTTGGGCCAAGTTTTGTTTTATTAGGCTTTGAGATAATATGGGCTGGCCCGGCCCATATAAATGGGTTACGGGCCTGCCCAATAAATAATGAAAGCACCGTTGGACTCGTTTTCTCGCGCTCTTTCTAATCTCGTGCTTGGTTTTGTCCGGTTTTGTCATTATTTTTGTCATTTTCTTGATATCCGTACCTGCACATACACAAACACAAAAATAACATATATTTGCCATTTTAATTATATTTTTGGTCTTTTGGGTTCGTTTTTTATGGTAAAAGTATGTATAAAATAGCGAATACCAAGCACCAATGGCAATGAATAACATCTCGAAAACTCCGTTATCGTCTGTTTTGATACGTGTTACTGTCCCTTGATTTTTTTTCTAGGTTATAACAATAATACGGGAGCATTTCAAATGCTTCGTATGGAGAACCCCTCACCTGTTGTATACCGTAGTGCTTCCCTTTCATTGCTTGTTGGTAAGAAATATGTATTTTATATTCTAATAGAATATCTTGTTGTATATCTTTCCCTCTTAAATTCCGTGACCTATCTTGTAATTTTGGAGTAAGAAGGTGACCAATGACTTTTTTGTTTGCATTTCGATGGTTAGGATATGTTTGAGTCTTGGAACAAGTGTGAACATCATTAAGATATGTAATGTAATATTTCTTTGTATTATCCCACAGGGTTGCCCGAAGATACCAATCACATTCAGTAAAATGATAGCATTTTAAGTAACATCTTTCCGGGTCTGATCTGTCAGTTACAAATTGGAAACCTTCGCTTAAAGCTTTCAACCTAACAGCCAAGATCAAAGATTCTTTGTTTTCAAAAATCTTACCCTTTTCAACTTCTGATTGTTGACTATACTGCTTTGAAATATCAGGCTCAAATGACATGAACTTTTGCCATTTATGGATTTTGTTTTGGGGGTTTTCATTAACCACATCATATGTGTTATATTCGTTTGATCTGAAGTCAAATGAGGATTCATGATTTGAAAAATGTGGCTCATTTTGCAAGTGTAGGGAGTCGCTGATATGAAAATTATTTCCGCCTAAATCAAAAGATATGCCATTGTTTAAAAAAGACGTTTTGTTATAACTATTATTCAAATGTGACGATGGTATTTCTTGATTAAATGGGCCTTTGTTTTCTAAAGTTGGTGATTCAAAAAAGATAAGTACCCAATCAACATCATTCCAAGATGGATACGGACGCGTGGAACCATCCAATGTTCCAATGACGTGAGGGTTATTCAAAGGCGATAAATTAGCCGTCTTCCCCTTATTTTTACTTTTGGAAACACGCTGCTTTGGTACCATTGTAGTAGAAGCTTGTACCGTGAATGGAGTTACTAGATACTTGCTAGGAATTTGTTGCCTTTTCCCTCTATTCGGAATATTCTAAAAAACAACAATTAATAAGAATTTATTAATTCATGATGGGTATTACTATATAATTATATTCGTATATAAAAATAGGATTACCTGGTCAACTATGCCATCAACATCATGTTGCGTGTCAATAGTGAATTGCATATCTGGCCTACCCATATGAGATGGCACTTGAGCAAACGAATTGTAAGAACCAGGATGCGACGAGGGTTGCCAATAGTGACTGGTCGACTGCTCCGGCATCTGTCTTTGCCTATCAGATGAACCAGGTTGGGACCACATTGGGGTTTGGATATTTGGTGGCGTACCCATATTCATGAATGAAGGACGGACCAGATGTGAACACCCATAAATACAAAATTATATTCTTTAATTACAATACCTTATATTAAATGTACAAAAATTTCGGAATTCACTAAAATCGCTTAACCCATAATGTTGTCCAACAATAATCGGTACTGTATTCTCTTGCCGCACCGACCGAGCATCCATCTCTTCCTTAAATTTTTGCATTTCTTCCTTAATGTCATGAACATCTTTTTTATTTCTTTCAAGTTCGATTTTTTGT
>BQNB010083574.1:0-29003 GCA_026074375.1 Tanacetum coccineum | reverse complement strand
GTTCTATAGTTGATATAAAACAAAAGAAGTTACTTTGGTTTTGGGCTTGTGACCTAAGGGTTCTTTGGTTAAGGTTTCCGATGACATTTTTTTAACAACCCGAATTTGAGATCAATATTCTAACCGAGATTTAATTCTAATTTTAAATTTTTATAGAATTTAATCTTAAATCGTTTATCAAAAATCATCGTTTTAGCTATTTTCGAGTCGTGATTTGGATTTTATCCATTTTAACGATTAAGAATTTGATAATCTTATATTTTAAGCCCCGAGTCTTTCATAAATTTTATTTTTAGTAAAATCTCTTTTCTTACACGTCTTGATCGAACCGTGCTAAAACCCCCGTTTTGAACTTAAACCTCATCTTTTATTTTACACTTACCATTTTTATTATATACAAGTAATATAACTTAGCAATTTTACAACAAATAAAAGGAACCAAACACTCCTTATTTTCTTTCAATTATACCTTACCTTTATTATTACACAAATATATACACAATTAAAAAAAGGGACCATATATGTCGACTTGTACTCTCACAAAAACACAGACACAATTTTTTTCTGTCATTCCCCTCCATAAACATAAACAAACACACCCTTAAAGAAATCATCCCACAAATTTCGTTTCTTACATGCATCAAAAACCGATCATACAATAATGATCCTTGTATCAAGAGCTCCATATCCCACCAAACAATTTTCACATCTATCAAGTTTTGAAAATGAATTTCGGGTTTAATTTATACAAATTCGGGTTAAGAAAGTGTTTAGAAGGGTAAAAGAGTGAGGATTAAGGATAAAACAAGGTTTGGTTTAGTATGAAAATCAAAGGTTTGATCTATTAGGGGTGTTTGTTTGGTCGAATAAAACAAAGGAACAAGAAGGTTTGGTTTACAATAATGATCCTTGTATCAAGAGCTCCATATCCCACCTTGTAAGCATCTTTTGAACCCCTTTTGATGTTTATTTTTGTTATGTATGTATTATATTATTTTTATGTATATTATGCAATCCATAAGAATAAAGTTAAGATTGATATTGAGGTGTTGAAAATTATTTAGTGTATTTGTGGAGTTGTGATGTGGTAAAAGTGGTGATTTTTGTGGTTTTGAAAGGGTCATTTTTTTGCAGAAAGTTACAGCCCTTATTTCGGTGTCGTAAAAATGATAAAGTTGAGATTTTATTCAAGATTATGTTAGAGCTTGTCAAGACAATTGTTTCCATATATGGATCGCCTTATAACTCCTAAAAACGAAGTTTTTACGGCGATATGAAACTGGAAAAATAGTTATTGAAAAATCCAGTTTTTGGGAATAAATGGTTGCTGTTAAAATTTTGAGGGGGCATTTTCGTCACTGTCTAGTCTGTTTCGGACTTCGACCAAAACACGAAAGTTGTTCGGATGGCCGTTTTACATTCTCGCGAGGTCGGTTGAGTCTAAAATCGAGTAAAAATGGGTCTAAAAGCTAAGGCAAAACCAGGGTTTTTCATTTTGTACAAACTGCATCAGACCTGATGCAAAGGCGTTTTCGTCCATTTCTGTCGATTTTTAGGTCTCGGCCAAAACTAAAAAGTTGTCTAAGAGCCCGAGATGTGAAAATGTGTTCTAATGGGTCGTTTTTGAAACGGGTCAGAATTTGCAAAATATAATAAAAGTCAAAAACTTATAACAGATGGGTTTGGTTGCTGAATTATGGAAAAAATTGGGAATTTAAGCGTTTTGGAGTCCGTTTGAATTTATAAAATGTTAACGGAAATAATTAGGCGATATATATATTATTGAGTGCGTTTTGGTTATGTCTAAAATAGTAAGTCTATATTTAGAAACTTTATACGTGAAAATATATGTGTGTAAGATTAACAATGAAAATATAGATAAGTATATATATATAAGTTTTTGGCGCGTCGAGGGTTGATGGAAACTTAACATTTTATTAAACGGTAATTAATATCTTACCATGATCGGACTTTTCAAAAATAAAAACTTTCTAAAAATAGAAACTTTCCTAAAATAGTAACCTGCTAAAAATAGAATTTTTTTGGAAAAGTGGCGTAAGTTAATGTTGAGCGTAATAATGCTAAAGAAAGTGACTTAATTAATAAAAACTTTAAGTATGTGGATTCCATAATATGTAATTATATTATATATGCGTGTAGTAGAAATATATTTATTTACTTATGCAATTTATGCATTTTCCCCTCTATCTTTATTTCTTCTAATCGCAGACCACTATATTATAGGTCGTGGTTGAGGCGTAATCGTCATTGTTGGTTCGTTGTTGAACCTCTTATCCCATACTACTATCTAAGGTGAGTTCATAGCCCCATCTTTTCTTTTTAATGGTTTTTATAACTATTTTCAGGGTGAGAATACATGCTTGTTTTACTAAGCAAAAATTATTGATTCCAATTTCATAAGCGTTACATGAATGCTTTTAAAAGATTTTACTTGCTTTACACATGATTTCTAATACATGGTTGTTTACCACTGAATTTATTAAAGCTTGATTGGCTTAGTTCACGATTTGGGATCATTGAATATCTATTTACAAAACTGAGAGTTTTGAACATATTACTTGTTTTAAATTGGACACAAGTGCTTGAAGGGTATGCTTGACCCGATTATGAGTTTATCTGCATGAGTACCTATTGCAAAAAGGCCCCGAATTTCATGCACTGTTAATTACCTATGATGGGTAAGCGCTAGTACATTAAGTAGATCTATTGGGCCGTGACTGCCCTGTCTGGGGTTGTGACATCCATGGCGCGATCACCCCTAAAGGATATTTTGTATTGAGAATTTCTTAAGGTATATTGCAATATTACCTAGTTGAGGGGCAAATTATATGCATATTTTATATGCTTGGTTAACGTTTCAGTGGCATGAGCTTAATGCGATAATATATTAATTCATTTACTTGACATTGCATTCGTTGCACTGTCGCTGGCTGATCTTAAACCTTGTGGTCCATTACTAAACATTACTTGATTTATTAAATCCCTACTTGAATTTCAAAAATAGTTCTTTGAAATGTTGTAACGCTACTTTTCTTTCAGAAATATTACTTGAATTATTTCAACACTTCTTTTACTTAAACCTATGAATTCACCAACATTATTGTTGACGTTTTTGCATGTATTTTCTCAGGTTATTATTTTGCTAGCTGAGCATTGGGAGAATTCGAGACGCGTAGATATCAACAAAACTCAAGGACTCAGCTTTCTTCACATTCGATAACTATTTTTCCTTAAATATACAAAATGAGACATGATTGAAATCTTGTAATCCTGTTAAATCATAAATTATTGGGACCTGAATTTACTCTGATATTTTAATCGAATGTGCATTTCTTTTAAAACGTCTCTTTTAAGGTCATTTTCTATAACTTGTACTTTATTCTATGAAGTAGCACCCCAAGTGGTATTCTGCTGCATTGTTGTGATTTTGGGGGTGTTACAAGGTACAACATGATACAAATAATATAAATGTACAGAGGATAAAATCAAAAGATAAAGGATAGAGGGATCATGGGTCTGGCTGCTGTGGAGCTACAAAAGTGCTGGCCTCGCCAGTCCTCTGTCTGGTGCGTCTCTCGAAAATAGCTGGGGAGATACCTCAAAAAGTCCCATCAAACGCTTGATAAGTCTGCCCACTAGCCTCTATGAGCTACGTCATACAGCTAATAATCCATGTGGAGAATCTACCCTGGTCGGTCAATAATTATCGGACCTCATCAGAAACCACGCCTTTTTCTGAAGCTTTCATAAATTTTATTTTTTGTTTCACTAAGATGATGCTTCAAATGAAATTAAACCCTAAAAACTAATTTATCACCAAAGGGTTTTGATTATTTAATTTATTTAAGCAATGTGTACTCTTTCAAAATTTGTCGCGCTCGCGCTGGCGCGCTCTTTCATCCTTGAGGCGCGTCTCATTTCAATTTTAAGTACATGGGCACTTTGCACATCGAGATATCAACTTTTGTGTTTTCTTGAGTTTGGTCAGTTTTCTTTTTAATTCTCTCTAAGCTCATTTTCTAGATGTTTCTAGTAGGCTTTTAACCTTTTGTTTTGGTGGATTGTTTTGAATCATTTTGCATAACTTATCATATTCTTGTCTAAAGCTTATCAACATATTGATGAGGTTTGTCATCACTAAAGTAGGAGGATTCGGAATATACCTCATTTGGTGCTTGAGCTACAAGACATGTCTCGTCTTGGATCTTGTCATCATTCTCTTCACCGCTATCACTCTAAGAACCTCCAACAAATGCTCTTTGGTTCTTGTCTCTCGGTGGTTTTGGACATTCTTCAATAAGATGATTTGGATCTCTGCATCTAAAGCACTTCCTTTCACTTTTGTCATTTTTGTCGTCTCAGCTTCTTTGAAAGGTCTTTTTGTCGTTCGTGAGGTTGTATTATGATCTACCTCTTTCTCTTTCTCTGAACGCGCGCTGAAGTCTCTTATCCCGCATGGCGTACTCTTCGTCTTCACTACCGAAAGTCGAACACTCTTTATCACTAGATTCTTTCTTAGCCTTTAAAGCAAGAGATTTCCTTTCAACCTTTGCTTTGACTATTTTAGAATCTTTCTTGATGATCATCTCATGGACTTTGAGGTTTCCAATGAGCTCATCAAGAGATAGTGATGTTAAGTCTTTCGATTCTTCAATTGCCGTGACTTTTGCTCTCCATTTAGGATGTAGATCCCTAAGAAACTTCCTTACGTAGTTCTTGCTAGAGTAACCTTCATCAAGAGCTTTAAGACTAGTAATAATAGTATTAAATCTAGCAAATGCACTATCTATAGATTCGTCTTCGGAAATGACGAATTGTTCATATTGTTGAGCCAAAAGGTCGATTCTTATCGATCTTTGATGTCGGGTCTCGCGCTCACCTTGATGGGTGTTTAACAAAGTTTTCAAATTTCGTTTAACCGTACTTGCACATGATAATCCGTTTCATATTCTTTTTCTAGGCAACAGCTTTGTATAATAACCATTTGGCTTCATGTTTTTCGTAGCTTCTTTTAGATCGTCAGTTTGATTTGCAAAAAGGGACAAACTCTCATCAAGTTTGGTTTCTGGATTTTGAATAATAGGTTGAAGATCACCATTTGTAATAACATGCCAAATATATAGATCTTTTGATTTAACATATGTCTCGAATCTATTTTTCCAATAAATAAAACTATCACCTTCAAAAAGTGGTGGTCTTTGCATAGATTGCTCTTTTAGATATTTGTCGGAATCCATAGATTGATTCAAGCTTTAAAATACAATATATTTTAAAAATCTTGAGTGACCTGGATCCGGATACCAATTGTAGGAAACTAGAAGGGGGGGTTGAATAGTTTATCTGTTAATTAGTCATTTTTAAAACTTTACTTAGAAAATGTTTGAATCGGTTGTATGATCAATCATAATCAACAATTATGAATCAAACTAATTATCTACTGACTCCTCGCGCCTCTCACTCCCTCTGGCTCTCTATAATGCCTCTCTCTCTTCGAAGAATAGGAGAAAGAAACGATCAAACCGAGACACCAAGATTATAGTGGTTTGGCACGAGGAGTTCTTCGTTATACTCACTCCCGACGCTCGCTTCGCACCACTGAGATTTTCACTATGTCAACAAGCTCCCTTTATGGCGGTCGCGAGATCTCGGGCGCGCTCACTCGTCGCTTTACTTTCTTTCCGACACTATTCGCTAGATGTCGCTAATTCTACCAATATAAGATTAAGAATTAACTAAATCTTTATACACTCACAAGATCTATATACCCTTGGATTGACACACAATTCAAATCACACCAATATGCAATCTACACTATTGGATCTACACACAATCCAATCTACACAACAACACAAAGTAAATGTAATGAAGATATGTAATCTTGAGAAGGAAGAGAAATATCACTTGATAACAAATCGTATGTAAAAGAATACGATTGTTCTTCTCTTGCACTTGATTAGAAGAAGATGGGAGGAAGAAAGAATTAATCATTTGAAACAAGATCAAGGTATGTTAGTGATCAAGATACGTGTTTTAGAAAGAAAGAAAGAAGAGAGAAAATAGTTCTAAAAAAATTCATGGCAAAAGGATCAGTTTTTTAGATGGGGTGACCCAGTATTTATAGAGGACAAAAAGAGCCGTTATGCTGACGGTGGTCCCGGCGGTCCCTTATATATAAGGGGGTCGCCAGGCCTATAAAGGGGCCGCCGTAGACTACGCTCATCTTTTTGTCTTTTTGTGAGGAAGGTGTTATCTGATTTAGAACCTTCCATTTTGGGGGGAAAAATCTGATTTCAAATTTATTAATTTAATAATATATTTCATTTATAAATAAATATTTTGTTTTTATATTTATAAAAACATTTTTGTAGAAATGTAAGGTTTAAGAAAAATATTTTCTTGATCACTAATCATGTTTAATGATTTGTTTATCCATACCTTAAGTGGTTAACTTTAGAAATAGAATTTTATGATTAGTAATTTATAAACGTTTATTTTTATCGTAAACGTTTTTACATTTTGTTATTATCAAAAACATCGAGAGATTAAAAAATATAAATAACGTTTTTAGACATTATTTGTATTAACAAAGCAAAATTTACAACAAAAGAGTAAAGAAAGGAGAAGACTTACAAATTCTTTGATTGGTCAAGATATATGAATAATGCAATCAACAATGTAAAGTAATGCTAATTCTTCTCATCTATAGCTCAAGTTAAATATTAAAATGAGAATTGACTTAAAGTCCCCAAAACATACACTTATAGTCCTCCTATTTTAGATGAGTTGCAACTTTAGTTTTTACAAATTATCATTCAAATTTTTCGTACAAAATTTAGAATGGCAAAATTGGTAAGTTATAACGAAATTAACAGATCTGTTGGAGTATTATTATTTTTTTTGCTTTTGACAAAGTTGAAAGGCTATCTTTGTATCTTTTTTAGACCTAAAAGTTAAAGATGAAACTTAGAAAAATAAAAAGATAAAGAAGAAACGCTCTACTCTTAATTAATTATGAGTTTGTATTTTCTTGATTTTGTATATAGTTATGTAAAAAAATGAGACTAATATATAATGGGTGCAATTTTTACAAAAGATGTACATATAGAATGGGAAGAATTAAGTAGTGTGAAATCAAATTCTCATCATGATAATACATATAATAAAAGTTATTAAAAGTTACGATATATATAATTAAAAGGCACAAGAAGAGGTCGTTTCTCCACTTCTTCTCCTTCCGCCTTCGGTCAACCATCATCCTCTCATCCCAACGATGATGATGATGATGATGGAAATGACAAAGGGACCTCACGTGCAAGCACTCCTTCCCCTACTTGTTTCGTCAATTCATTGCAAATGACATCCCTCAAATCTTTTCAAACCCACCCAATGTTGACCCAAACATGGAAGACTTCTATACACGCCAAACCGAAATCCTAAACCATCAGGTCCAATTGCGAGATGGGCAACGTGGTGGGATAAGGTCAATCGGGAAGGGCATCAAGAACTTGTTGAGGGGAAAGAAGAAGTAGTGAGCAATTTGGAAAATTGCTAAACACAATTTATTTATGCTTAGTACTTATTAAACTTTATTGGTACTTATCACTTATTATTTATGCACTCGTACTTAAACTTATGGTTAATTTGATAGGATTTTTAGTAAGTAGTTTAGGAAACATGTTTTTCCTTGGATTATCGTTCCATTTTATTATCCTAAACTTGTTTGCATAACAAATTGACATACTATGCTCTTTTTTAAATATTTGTCGTTATGCATGCTTAATTATTTCTTTGTCAAATGCCTATACTTGATTCCCCTAATAGAATTTAGGTTAGTTAGTTCATGCATTTATAAATTTGGAAGTCTTAGATGATTCGTGAGGAAATAGTGTTGGCTGCAAGAAGTATTTCCAGGATAGCATAATTCTGCACAGGTATAAAATTCTAGAAAATCTGGGAAAATTTTCGTCCCTCCAAAAAACAACCCCCTTAAATACCAGTCTGCACCCATATATATCTGGGACTGCCTTCCTATTTAAGGGACCGCCACCAGGAGTCACGATAATTTTCACTGTATTCTCCTGATTTTTTGTGTAGTTGACTATCTTCTCTATAGACCCAGCTACATTTCTGCATTTTCTTAAACACCTTTTAGAATCTAAATTACATCATCCCATGCTTTTCCTCTTTAAACCATATCACCTAGATTAAATACTTACCTCCCTCATTCTCTTCATCATCTTCTTCATTTTACTTCTACTCTCATGGCTTCCACCCAAGCCTCCTCCTCTAATCCCTCTAAGAATATAAAACTAACCATCATCCCACCTAGAAAACTCTTTGTCTATTTAATAAATGAAGATGATGACACTACCACACCTTCTCCTATAACAAAATCCTCATCTCCATCTCCATCAAACGCACCCTCTAAAACTCCATCAATCAAAGACACATCATCTACCTTTGGCACTACCTCATCCTCATTTGAATCAAAATCACAATCTTCACCTTTTTCCTCAAATGACATACCCTCTCCTCAACCATCTAATCCTTTTCTTGATTACATATTGGATGCTCCTCCAAGACCTTCAAATCCACTCTTTCCTTATCACCAATCACTCCTTATGATCACATTCTTAATACCCCTTCACCATCATCACTACCTCAACCACCTATCATGGGTCATCCTATGTATTTCAACATGTTTTACTATCATGGGGTAAATTGTCTTTGTTGCTTTCACAACTGAAATCTCATTCTTTTTCTTAAAGATGAGATGAATTTCATGTTTGCTCACCTTGATTATCTTCTTACTTCCACCATTGCATCACCCTCTCCACCTCATCCTTAGAACATCTTCAATGCTTCTAAATAATGTTTCACCCAACCTTTTGCTCAAATCCATTATCTATGACTCAAGAATCATCTAGGTTTTATGTAGTACTTATAATGTCATTATGGTTATGTCCTATTTGTTTAATTTCTAGTCTTGTAATATTCATGCTTTTTAAGTATGAATTTGCTTTATTATGAATGAATCTCTATTATTATGGGTGAATTGTATGAATTTTTAATAGTTGGCTACTTCTTTCTATATATAGCCATTTATGTGTATATTTGTTGTAATATTGCTACTAATTAGAAGTATATCTTAATCTTGTGATTCTAACTAGGTTTTGTAGAAATTCATCACCACTCGATCCCTTGGTGCCCCAAATGAGGGAGAGTATACATCAAGGGGGATCTTTAGCATCGTTGATTTCTTTCTCTTCTTAACTCGACGATCTACCTTTATAGATTCGACAAAAAAGGGGAGAAATGGATTAAAACTCATAATAACTTGAAATATTTATTTTTATGTAAATGAGTTTATCTTTTGTCATCATCAAAAAGGAGGAGATTGTTAATAAAAATAATGTCTAAAAACGTTATTTATATTTTTCGACTCCTCTACGTTTTGAAGATAACAAAATGTAAAAACATCTACGATAAAAATTAACGTTTACATGTTATTAATCGTAAACTTCCATTTCGACACAAGTCACTTAAGGTATGTATAAACAAATCATTAAACATGATTTGTAATCAAGAATATATTTTCTTAACCTTTACTTTTCTACAAAAGTATTTTTACAAAAATAAAAATATTCAAAATATTTTTATTAATAAAAGAAATGTTTTATTTAATTATAAAAACTTGAAACTGGTTTTCCTCCCAAAACAGAAGGTTCCATACCAGTTTCAACTTTCTCCACTAAAATACAAAAATAGGAGCGTCTACCGCCGGGACTGCCCACAGGAGACGTTACCCAGTCTTGGCTATAAATACTGCACTATTCCCTGTAGTTTTTCAGATCTCTTTCTCTCACTAAAACCTTCTTTCTCTCTTTAAATCTTTTGATCACTAACATAGTTTAATCATGTTTCAAGTGATCCAATCTCACCTTCTTACTTCTTCTATCAAGTACAAGAGAAGAACACTCGTATTCACCAAGAAACGAAGTGTTGTAGATTAGTAATTCCTTCTATCTTCTTCTAAGATCCAAACCTCTAGTGTCTTGATCTTGTGTTAGTGTGTAAAATCACATAGCGTATAAATTCGATAGTGTCGATTGTGTGAGGGTTAGTATTTTAGTCCTTAAAATACATTGGTGAAGTGGTAGATTGGTTCTAGCTCAGATTAGGACTAAACATTTAGCTTAGTGTCATAAACAACGTAATCGACGTGTAAACGGTTTTCTCCTCCTAAACGGAGCTTGTTGACATAGTGAAATCTTAAGTCGGATACTCAGGGAGTAGAGTAGGGCGAAGAAGAGCTTCATAGCCGAATCACTATAAATCTTGGTGTTGTGGTTTGATCGTTCTTTCCCTTATCTCTTTTATTGTGTTTTGTATATATTTCATTGTTTATGTTGTGATTGTGAGTAGATAGATTTATTGATTGTTTCATATTGTTGGTTGATTGAAACATACAAATCAAATCTGATTAATTTTTTGAAGCAAAATTTTAAAACGGCAATTAACCAGTAAACTATTTAGCCCCCCCCCCCTTTCTAGTTTCCACACATCAAGTCCGTCTCATAAGGACCACCCAAATGACTGGGCTATGAAATCATTAAGAGCTCTGGGCTTATCTTCATCAAATGCATCCATCAAGTCCGTCTCATAAGGACCACCCAAATGACTGGGCTGTGGAATCATTAAGAGCTTCGGGTTCATCTACATCAAACGCATCCATCAAGTCTGTCTTAAAAGGACCACCCAAATGACTGGGCTATGGAATCATTAAGAGCTCTGGGCTTATCTACATCAAACGCATCCATCAAGTCCGTCTCATAAGGACCACCCAAATGACTGGGCTATAGAATCATTAAGAGCTCTAGGATCATCTACATCGCACACATCCATCAATTCCGTCTCATAAGGACCACCCAAATGTCTGGCCTATGGAATTATTAAGAGCTCTGACTCATCTTCATCAAACGCATTATCACTACCATAAAGAAGGGATCGTAGTACACAAGGAGAATAATGTAGTTTCATTTGACCTTAAAAAGGTATTAGCCACATTATCTCAATCTATAGGTGTAACACCCCCATTTTTCAAATATAACAGCGGAAGCTAATCTAGGGTATTACTTCATGATTCACAGTCACAATAATAGAAAATGACTCAAAAGAGACGTTTTTAAAAGATAAGTTATCATTCATTATTTCATCAGAGTTTTTACAAACAGTGGTCCCAAAATCTACATTGAAAACATAAAGTGTAAATGATAACAAGTTTTAGCCATCTTTAAGTTCGTGACACTTCGTGCCATAAGTTGCTCAATTACCGGGGATAAACATGCTTAAAAAGATCAACACAATGGTTGAGTGAAATACATAGGTTTATAATGAAATGTAATAGTTGAATACAAGTTATCATAATAGTAATAATTGCAGTGCAGGTACAATCATCAAGGAAAAACAGTAATATTGCATCTAAGTTCATGGCACATAAATTGACTTGTGTATATATCAATAATAATGATATATATAATGATAATGGCCCCTTGTGTAGGTAATTGCCATATACCTATGAGTTTCAAATATAGTGCGTTTGGTTACCTATCCGGCTAACACAAACGGGATTCGTCAATCCCAATAGGCCTATCCACAATATTCGCATTCACTCGCAAGTGATTAATGGTCCATGATAGTGGGAGACTTTTTCGCATAAAGGGACTTAGATTCTGGCAATAGTATATTCAGGAAAACATACAGTTGAAAATACTTGTATTTATGGTTTATAGCATGTATCCCCCTCGCAGGTTTATGAAAACATTCAAGAGATTAAAATGCGAGGCTATGAACTCACCTTAACAGGGAAATCTAATTGATGACAAAAGTATATAAAATGAAATGCGTACGTATGGTAGTATGATGTTATCTACCCGGGCATAGAAGTTCAATATATCAAGTGAAAGTAAAATGGCTTCAACATGCAACTTGAGGTAATATGTCAAGTCTTAGTTTGATTGTCAAAACTTCGTAAAGTTTTATCATAAGTATTTACTTTGGTTTATTAATTTATGAAAATATTGCATCATTGTTCGGGCTATCATAATTCAGAGGCCATGTAGTATCGTTTGAGGAGTCAGGGCACTTTAAATCGTAAACCCAACAAACTCGTCAAAACAAATACCTAAATGGAACCCCTCACATGAAATTCCCTAGTAACGTGATACGATAAGATTTTAAGTTTCTTTAAAAGCTAGTCGATTACGTTAAATATATAATATAACTAATTTATAATGCGTTGATCGATGATTAATAACGATAAATGTGTCGGGTTTTAATAAAATCGAGTGTTATAATATTTATCTATATTTTTATAATTTATACCCTTGATTTTATATTTATTTACAAAATTAATCCTTATATATATATATATATATATATATATATATATATATATAAAGTATATATAAATTAAACCTTTGACTTTAAAACTTGGCAAAACAGCCCCTTGTAGTTATAAGTTTAGGAAAATGACATTTTCAGCCCCTCTAGTTATAATTTTCCAAAATATTTACAATATATACCCCTTGCATGGATTCGATTTACAAAACAAGTCCAAAATGCCATGCAAGCTTATTTTAGGATTCCAAAAGAGATTTGTAGCTTATAGCTTATTAGAATAAGCTAAAATAAGAAGAATTTACGAGGTTATAGCATATGGAAATGGCGTATGAGCTTAAAAGATCAAAATGGGTGCGTATGGTTTAGGAAAACCAAGAACGTATGCTTTTGTGATTCAAATTCTTAAACAAGAGTTTATACATGATCTTAAGAAGCTTATTAAAGTTTCAAAATAGAAAAGGAGCTTATTGAACAAGAATTAAGCTTACTTGAGCTAGAAATGGGTCAAAATGGGGTTTCGGGTTCGCATGCCTAGAAAACAACTTTGAGGGCTTCCTTCTCTTGATTCTTGGCTTTAAAACTGATCTTGGGGCTTCACTTGATCTTCCTTGATGTGATTTTAGAACTCTATTTGTGTTTGTGTTGAGTTTTGAGTTGTGATTTGAAAGAGTGTAATATGTACGTGTATATATAGTGTGAAGAGAGACTTGGTGGGCAAGTTTGAGTGAAGTAAGGACCAAGTAGTATGGAGTGGTGGCTAAGGGTCTTGGAGTAGGGACCAAGGGACACTAGAGTGGTGACTAAGGAGGTTAGAAACTAGCTATGGTAAGATATATGGTGTTTAGGGGCGCGACATTACAAGAAGGTGACAAGGAGGTGATTTTGCAAAACTTGGTGGCCAAGGTGATGATGGAGGTTCTTGGGAAGCTGCTTGGTGACATGGTGGTGAGGTCATTTAGGTGCTAGGGTGTTAGCTTAGTTAGAAAATGGGTTAAAATGGGTTAAAAAGGGTGGCGGGTTTGGTTTAATTTTGAGTTAGGGTTTCTAGTTTTTAGTCATGGATTAGGGTTAGGATTAAAGAGTATAAATGTGTTAAATGTTGTGCATTAGAATCTTGTAACATGTGCTTAAGTAGTGGTAAGAATCCTTAGGAAAAATAGAGGGAAAATGACAAAGTTTGAATTCGTGCTTCATGGATTTATACCTTGTGCTTTAATGAGTTGTACAATGATTTGGAGGGAAAATTATATTCAAATGTGGTGCTATGATACTGGTACATATGCCTTGGAAACTTGTACATTGATATCGTATGAAAACTTTACATATAATTAGGGTTTTCATATAAACATTAACGGATAACGTACATTTAGTAATAATGTCATGAAAACTACGTTAAATAGATAACGTACAATGTATAGTGGTTATTAGAATATTGACTTGACATATTATGATGTTTGCTTGATGTAAACATAGATAGAATAGGCATAGGTAGTTGCGTGAGCACGTTTACTTTAGAAATGCAAGTTACGTTGCATAATGAGATATTAGAGATGCAAGTTACGTTGCATAATGAGATAATAGAGATGCAAGTTACGTTGCATAATGAGATAATAGAGATGCAAGTTACGTTTCATAATGAGATAATAGAGATGCAAGTTACGTTGCATAATGAGATAATAGAGATGTAAGTTACGTTGCATAATGAGATAATAGAGATGCAAGTTACGTTGCATAATGAGATAAAGCAAAAATTTCCCCGTAAAAAGGTGGTATATAATATAATAGATGGATAGTACATTGAATCTATTTTAATAAATGGATATTACATTGATGAAAATTACGGGTTGTTATAGCCCCCCAACCTTAAAGAAATCTCGTCCCTAGATTTATTTGGATAATGGAGTGATGTTTGAAAATAGATATGGATAATTGGCACGAATTTGATCTTCGCGATTCCGCATAAATTCTGGTCTTCTCTTAGAGTTCCATCTTACTTTGACTATAAGGATGCAACTTTGTCTTAGTTGCTTGATTTCTTTCCCATTACTTGAGCTATGAAAACTTGATATTCTCTGGATATATACCTTTTGGTTTTTATACAAGATATGAGGTTTAGTCGGGTTTTACTTCAATCACCTCGGATGATCAAAGTTTTACCATCGATGGGGATGATTTGTCCCTGAGAATTTTGGCATGATACTTGGATAACCAATCCATACCAATGATGACGTTGAAACTGCTAAGTTTAATTGGCATGAGATCAATTTCGAAAGGTTGGTTTAACAAAACACTAAATAACGGCATTGGTGCCTACTAGGTTTCCATTTGCCATTTCAATGTTGTGGGTGGTATCTAGTGTAGTTGGTAGGATATTAAGCATAAAAGCAAGAGATATAGATAAAAAAACTTTCATCTGCTCCAGAATCAAGTAATATTCTAGCTAGAAGTTGGTTTAGAAGGAACGTACCTGTGACTACATTCGAATCTTAATGAGTGTTCTTGTCCCTCAGCAAGTATGCTTCTCCGTAGGTATTGTTGTTTGCTTTTGAGCACTGATTTTTATAAAGCCATTTCTCTCCATAGACATTATAAATTACTAGCTCTCGTTGTAGATTGCTTTTAGTGGTTGGCCTTTTGGTTCTGCAGTTCCTGGTTAGATGACCTATCTTGTTGCAAGTCTGACACTTGACAGTGCAAGGTCTTATGTGATGCAGGGTGCATATTTTACACAAGGGACGGTTTCTAGTATACCCATTGTTGGCAACATAAGCCCTAAAGGTTTCTTGCCTCCTATTTTGCTGTTGGTGGTGATCATTGTTATGGTTGTTATTGTTGCGGTTATCTTGGTAGTTGTTGTTGTTGCGATCATTGGGGTAGTTGTTGTTGTTAGTGGTGTTTCTTCCATCATCAAACTTTTGTTTGTGATTATTGGTTCCTTGCTCAGAATTATGTTTTGTTACCTGATCCATTAACCTCTAGGTTATGGTAATGGCTTCCTCCAAAGTTTGAGGCTTTGAAGTGGTAACATTTACTTCAATACTTCTGGGTAGTCCCCCGATAAAGGCTTCCATAAATTTCTTAGTGTTTGGTACCATATTTGGATATAAAACTGCTAATTCTTGGAATCTTTTGACATAAGTCTTGAGATCATTTCCTTTCACAACCAAGTTGTAAAATTCGTCTTCCATTTTCTTGACTTCAGTTCGAGGGAAATACTTATTGGTCAAGAGCCTTTTCAATTCGGTCCAGGCTATCTTGTCGGCTTGCTCTATTCCAATAGGTTTGGCATAGGAATTCCACCAGGACAAGGCATCTTCGGTGAGAGTACCAGTAGCAAATTTTAGTTTGCAGTCCTCGGTACAGTTGCTACAAGAAAATACCGATTCAGTTCGTTCAAACCAACGAATGAGACCAACATCTCCTTCCATACCATTGAAGTAGAAAGGTTGGTAACTCATAAACTCCTTGTAAGTGCATTTCCTTGCTATAGGAGTTTCTCTTGGTCCAGAGTTTCTATTAGTATTGTCAGTATTTGTCATGTTAGTAGCTTGTGCTTCTAGAGCTGCAACAACACCATCAGTAATCAGTTGCCGGATGGCAGCCTGAGTCATGCTGGTGCTACAGATGTTGATGTTATCTTGGGAGGCATTTATCAACATATACAAGACAACACAGAATTAAGAATCCATAAAATGATATAGTCATATCACAAGTTAAGGTATGAAAATTATAATAAAAAGATTTGTGATCATTCTTTTGATATTGCAAAATACAACGAAATATTTTAGAATTTAAGACTTTGAGAGATAGACACGAAAATAATGGAATGAGTAATCTAGTAGGAGGCTTAGTGTTTCTAGATACAAAGGTTTTGAGAAAATCAAATAGTAAGAGAATTATAGTAATCCCGGATAAAGATATGAGTCATATCATACTACAGGATATGGGATAGACAATCTTGACATACACAATTGGTATTATGAAACAACGAGGTATAACGGAATCACCACTGTATTAGATCATAAACAACTTGTCTATATAATTTTTATAGCAAAATTTTGACAAGCATCATTATTTATACCATACATCTAGTGATTAGATTCTAGAAAGCTGTAAACAACATAGACCTAATCTGGTGGTTCTCCCTTGTTGTTTTTGAGTTCTTGGATCTTGTTCAAAAGACCCTTGATGACGAACCTGGATATCCTCCATGATTATTTACAAAGATGAACATTCTAACAAGCATCTGACTCGTTAGGTTCCTCGAGGACTGGTTTATTTCCTAGTGGTCGCGGTATGATCCATAATGAGTTATCTAACTCTACGAAGATAGACTCATCAAAGGGATAATCTAGTGGTGGTGTAGTTGACCCAACCGGTGATGAAGATCCTACTGATGAAGATTGAGATACTGGAATGGGTGATCCAACAGGAGTCTTAGTGTCTTTAGGTGATGAAATCTTCTCGGGAGGAAAGAAATATCAGGAATCAAACATTGATGATAGTGATAATACTAGAGATGGAGGCAAAATAGTTAGTGGAGCAATAGGAGTTGTAGTGGAATAGGTAATTCATTATCAGTAGCATCATATGCCTTCATATAAGGGTCATCATGAGAAAGTGAAAGAGTTGGTGAAACTATTGGAACTAAACTAGCTGAATCATTTAAAGAGTTGGAAGAAGTATTTCTCGGCAAAGCTGGGAAATAGTCCTGAAAGTTAGAGGAAAAAGCATCCTCAATATCAGAAGTAGGGTGCTTAGGATGTTCTCTATAACCAATGGCTCTGATACCAATCTGTAACACCCCCATTTTGATAAATATAGTAGCGGAAGCTAATCTGGGGTATTACTTCATGAATCACAGGCATAATCATAGAAAACGAATCAAAAGAGACGTCTTTAAAAGATATGTTATCATTCATTCAAAATAAGAGTTTTACAAAGCAGGGTCCCAATATCTCTTGAAACATAAAATTGTGAATGATAACAGGTTTTAGCCATCTTCAAGTCCATGCCACTCCATGCCATAAGTTGCTTAATTACCTAGGATAGACATGCATAAAAAGGGTCAACATAAAGGTTGAGTGAAATTCATAGGTTTGAAATGTAATAGTTGAATACAAGTTATCATAATATTGTAGTGGGTTACGTTGTTATACTCATAAGTAGACATAATTATCATGGAAAACGGTTGAATGCAAGTTATCATAATGGATAGTAATAATTGCAACGAATACAATTATCATGAAAAACAATATTATTGTACCTAAGTTTATGACATCAATACGTTAACAGGGAAAATCACCGTAGTGACATTGGTTGAGGAACAAATGTCCCCGTGGAAAGGTAACTTGCCAAAGTTACCCATTTAGTCAAATATAGTACGTTTGGCTACCACAAGCATAGGTATACCAACGGGAGTCGTCACCCCCAATAGATCTATTCACAATATTCGTGTTCACTCACAAATGCTGTAATTTAAGATTCATGATATAGAATTATGTGGAAATGGATGGTACTTAGGCAATACGATATCTGGTTAGCATACAGTTGGTAAAAACTCTTGCATTCATGGTTTATGCATGTATCCCCTGGGGTTTATAAAGTATTAAAATATTTAAAAGCGAGGCTATGAAATCTCACCTTAACAGGGAAATCTGATTGATGGCAATAGTATATCAAATGAAATGCGTCTGTATGGTAGTACGATGGGCGGGAAAGTTCAGAATATCGATTGAAAGAAAGCAGCTTCGTCACGTAACCTGGGGTAATATGTCGAGTCTTAGTTTGATTGTCAAATATTCATAATGTTTTATCATATTTGATTTATTAATTTATGGATATAGTGTATCACTGTTCGGGCTATCATAATTCAGAGGGCACATGTTTTTTTTTTTTTTTTCTGGTATCGTTTGAGGTCTGGGCACTTTAAATCCGTAAACCCAGTAAACTCTCAAGACGAATAATAATGGTACCCCTCTTACATGAAATTTCCTTTCGTAAGTGATACGATAAGATTTTAACATTTCTTTAGAAGCTAGTTGGATGATAAATTACTTTTAATATGAAACATATTTAATTTATAACGCGTCGATCGATAATTAATAACGATTAATGTGTCGTGTTTTAATAAAAACAAGTTTGATAACATTTATTTACATTTTCATAATTTATATAAAAATATATTATTTTATATTTTTAAGAATATCAAATTTACAATATATACCCTTGGTTTATAAACATTTACAAAACTAGTCCTTTTATTATATAAAGTATATATTAAATAATCCCTTGACTTTAGAACTTCAAAAAACATACCCTAGAAGTTATAACTTTCATAAAACGACATTTTCAGCACTTGTATTTAATAATTTCAAAAGGTTACAATCTATACCCTTATGCATGAAAATAATTACAAAACTAGTCCAAATTTGCATGCAAGCTTATTTTAAGATTCCAAAAGATATTTGCAGGTTATAGCTTATTAATATAAGCTAAAATAAGATGTTTTAACATAACGAAAGTTTAGATTAACGATTTGTTAAGCTAGAAATCAAAATGGGTCATTTTAGGGTTTGATAATGAAAATGCTTAGGTTTTTAACTCAAATTCTTTTAAGACTTAACAAAATGATTATAATATTGTTAGATAAGCTTATTAGGATAGATTATAACAACATTTCACAAGTTTAGCTTTATAGATTAAATGAAAACGTGAAATTAGGGTTTCTAGTATTCGGTTTGGATCAAAAGTGAATAACGAGTGGATTTTAAGATAAAAGCTTTTAACAAGAGTATAATTATGATCATTAGGATATTATAAGAGTATTAAAACAGATCATGAGCTTAAAGAACCTGGTTTCGAGCTAAATGATTGAAAACGGGTCGAAATGGGGACTTTTGCTTTCGTACGCCTAAGATAACTTCCTCGGGGCTTCAAGACTTCAACTCTTGGCTTCACTTCTGTTCTTGGGACTTCTTATAACTTCCTTGATCAGACTTTAGACGCCATTAATGAGATAGAATGAGAATTGAATGTGTGAGTTGAAATGAACAAAGGGTGCGCCTATTTATAGGTGTAAATCACCTTGGTGGCCAAGTTTGGAGGAGTAAGGACCAAGTAGAAGTAACAATGATCATCTAGGTATGACAAGGAGGGGCTATGGTGTGAGTCTTGTAAGCTAGAATGCAAGGTGGAAGGTTGTGGGGATGTTTATGTGTTGCGACTGAAATGAAGCCGCAAGGTGGTGATGTGGCCAATCTAGCAACCAAGTAATGGGTTCAAGGAGCTTGTAAACTTCTTAATAATGAAGTAGGAGGATCATAGAGGTGGGTGGTAGCTTGGTTGTATGTAAAATGGGTAGAAATTAAGCAAAATGGGTTGCCGGTTCATATTAGGCACGGGGTTAGGGTTTCTCTGCTAATTTTTTGTGTGTAATGGAGTGATAGGAGGTAAATAAAATGTAAATGATTGGTTTTTTTTTTTTTTTTTTTTTTTTTTAATCTTAAGTGTTTATAACTTAATTTGATTAATGGTTTAGGTTTAAAACGGGTAAAAACAAAGAAACGGACCACGGTTTAGAAATTAGCTCGGGTTAGGGTTTCTAGTTTTAATTTCTTGTAAATTCATGAAATGAGAAGGTAAATGGAATGTAAATGTAGTGTATTGGTTGCTTGTAACTTGTACTTAATGGGTTGTACAAGATTCTTTAGGAAAACGGAGGTAAAATGACTATTTTGAATGTTGTGCATTAATGACTTGTACATTATGCTTTAAAGGACTTGTACCTTATTTTAGAGGGAATTCCTATTCAAATGAGATGTTATATTACTTGTACATGTTATGATGTTTGCTAGATGTAAACATAGATAGGAATAGGCATATGTCGTTGCGTGAGCTCGTTTACTTTTAGAAATGTAAACTATGATACGTAATGGAATGGAATGAAATGAAGATTTTATTCCCGTGAAAAAGTAGTACTTAACATAGTAAGTAGATATTACATTGATGAAATACTGGAAAAGTATAGGTTGTTATAATAGAGTTGGAATTGTAGCAGTTATTGTTGTAGCAAACTCCTAACCTTTGTTAAAGCACTGGCAACACTAACTGATACACTTGGCTCTTCTATAACATCCCCTTTTACCTTGGGTTTTACACTTTTCAAAGCTGCAAGTGCTTGAACCAAAGTAACTTCATTAACAGTTAAACATCACTATCTTTATCTCTTTTTTTCAGCTCGAAACTTCTTGTTCTGCACGAAACCTCATCACCAGGCAAGTATTTCAACATTAAACATATATTATAGACATAACTTAAACATTAACCATGGTAATGTCTTCATCAGCATCAATAGCATTAAAATCCTCCCCTGTTTGGATGCATCCTCACCTAAACTTTCTTCATCTCTAGAGGATTCTACCTTACCACTCAAACCAACTTTATATAACCTCTTCAGCTTGTAAGTTCTTGAACTTCTTTTCTTTTTAAGCTTCTTGACCCTCCTTTTCAAACTATCAATCTCAATCTGTTGAGTGGTCTTTATCTGCTCCAAATCAAGAACTCTTGTTTGTAAATTGGTACATAGATCCATCATATAAGTAAGTTTTAGACTATCCTCACCACTTCGAAGTGTGTTACCTCTTGTGAGTAGTGGATCATAGGATTGTGTAGATACATTCTCAAACCTAGTTTGAGAAATTGTATCCCCCATGGTTTCTTGGCACCTGGGACCACCACCTGAAGTAATTCCTAGGGAACTAGATTCATTAGGTGTTTGCTTGGATCAGGTCTTAGTTATGTTACCACTGTCCTGCTCTGCTTCTAAGCTAGAAGCAGTAGTGGCAGCCCTCACCAAACTATCACCCAACTCCTTATGGACAGCTCATCTGCAACAATGTTTGTAGGACCACTAGGCTGAGGTACCTGAGTGTCCTTTCTCTTAGGCTTCCAAGGTTTTTAAGTCTTTTGTGGTAGAGGAGATGGTTGAATAAAAGTGAGTGTGTGTTGGGGATCAGTTGGCATTGATGAACCTTCACCCATTTAGTTTTGAACCAAAGAAATCAACAATAAATAGCATAGTTAGAATACAATATGCCACTTCCAAGAAAAATCTTTTTCCAACCCTTTATCATATTTTTCCAAATATCTTCTTAGTGTGAGAGGGTGCAATATAAATTCTCTTGTGACTTGGCAACCCACCAAGTTGTTTATTCAAAAACACTTGTACAAACCTTGGATACATCAAAAATTTCCCAGACAAATTATCTAAGTTTTCTAACCATACTTTTAAAAATGTATTTTGAAAAGTTGAATTTCTGATTTGTAGCTAAGCATATAATTGCGGATGCCATAGTGCTACTAAACTCATTCCATGCAGTAGTCTTTGAACTTAGGCATTGTAAAATAGTATGAATCAGAAATTTCCATTATGAGGAAAAGAATGCCTTATAGAAAGTAAGCTTTTGTGAAATTTTCTCATACCCCATCAGTGTAAGCTATTCAAAGATGGTAGAATTTGGTAGACAACATACACATTCTGCACATATTCTAGTATGAAGATCTCTCCAGCCATCAGTTGATTCAGTGATGATAATCGCTTCTTGCCATCTACTAGGGCATGTAACTGAACTTCCTCATTGATAGTTTTAGCCTTGACAGTAGACCAGAACTGTTCGATACACAAAGTATATATACTGAGATTAACGGTTAAAGCATACTTTATGACGTGTGCATTCAGAAAATCCACTATTTGTTCAAACCCATCACTTTCTTCGGGTTTAGATAAAAATGCGACCATGTTGTAAGTATCTGCAAACTTTAGATTCGCCATTTATGTTGGGTATTGATAATGGATGATAAAATTAAGTTAGGGTTTGTGATTAAAGAGTTTACGAAACTATGAAATCGATCAAATGACTGATTGAAACCCTTAATCAAAGTATTTATGAAAATACCCTCAACAACATTAACTTTAACCCAGCAGTAGTAAGTTTATGCCTAGCAACATTAACTTAGAACCAGCAGTAGTAAGTTATTCCTAGCAGCATTAACTTTGAGTCACTAGTATTAACTCTAATTCCATTCCAAACAGCTTTTCCATCATCAATCTAACACTTTTCTTTGCTTTTCCTGCAAAATGTTAGTCCAAAAACCAAGAAAACACAAGCCATAATCATCACAGTATTAATTATACCTAACCAGTATTTAAGGTTAACTTAAATAAATAGTTACTCATGGCAGTATTAAGTATAAACCAGCAGTATGATTATACTTAACAACAAAAAACTTTTAATGACATGGAATATACAATTCTATTTCATACAAAAAACTCTACAAAGACAAAGAGATAAATGACTTTAAGATTTATCATTCCAATTTACTAACAATATCCAACATATTGAAATCTGACTTACATCAAAGGCTTTTGTAAGCAAATCTGCAACTTTCTTGTCAATATAGATTTTGACCATTTGAATCAATTTCTTTTCATTACAATCTCTAATAAAATGATGTCTTTTCTCTATATGCTTTGTTTTTTATTGAAAGGATTTTTAATTATGCAAATAGTACTGTTATTGTCAATAAAGATCTTGGTATGCATAAAATTATACCCATAATCAAGTAGTTGGATACTGAATCTATGCACTTGTCCACAGCAACTTAAAGCAGCCACATACTCAGCTTCTGTTATGGAATTTGCAACCACTGTCTATTTCTTGCACTGCCATGATATTACAAATACTGGGATAGGCGTACCCCTCCGATCCAAACAATCATGCAACACATAATATTCACATATCAGTCATAAGCACATAACTTGTCCCAAAAATAAAACCACATTTCGCACAGTTCAATTCAAAACATTTCAAAACACATTTGAGTATCATTTTCCCCCAACGAAAAAGACAGTAAAAATAAGGCTAGGAGAACTCACCTCAAGCAAGTATTTAGCAACCAAATCTCAATCACACAAGCAAATGCAACAACATCCGCACACGACCTAGTCCAGTTAATGTCCCATTTTAATCACTTATTTGCAAAACAGTCTTCACGTTTTTTGGGATTTATAGATTTGAAGATTACAAAACCTATTAGACGAAATGAAGAAAGAAGAAACAATGAAGGACCAAATATGTAATAGTTAGCTTAGATAGTAAGCTAGGGTTTGGTTGTAAACCCTAGCCACCTCTATTATATAAAGAGGGTTTTAGTTAGGTTAGCACTCACCAGTTCCAGTAACAATGTAGATCAAAGGTGTGTGTGTGTGTTAACTAGGCGTCAAGCCTTATAAGGCGCCTAGGTTATTAGTTAATAGTTAGCTAGTTTCTTTGTTAATGATTAATGAAGAAAACCTTATTAGTAACTTTGATCTTGTTCTCAATTATTATTCCGCTGTGTGTTGATCATTGTTATTATACCCTAGTTGAGTCCAGATCTTGGATTCTACAAATGGTATCAGAGCCTCGTGGCTCTCGATCTAGGGTTAATAAGGTTTTCCTATGTATTTATTTTTTTATCTAAAAAGGCGTATTGAAGATTTAGGGTTTATAAAACCCTAATATGGTCCGTGTTTATTAGCAGCGATTGTGACAAGCAGTTTTGGTGGTGTTCGTGTGCTTTGGAAGCCATATCAGCAGGATTCTATAAATGTTGTGGGTGATTGCTCATACTTGGATCTCTTCGTATACAACTATTATGAACACATCCTATGTGCTCTCTTCAAAAGGTAACCTTAGATCAAATGTTGTTTTTTTGGGTTTTAGTGGTCACCGTGAATTCATTTTCTGCTGGTGAAGTTTTATAAACTGAAAAACACAACTGCATGTCGTGCTAGTAGGGCATTGTGTTCCTACTAGTTTTGTATTACAGGTTTGTTCTTCAGCCTATGACCGATTTTGGCATTGTTTATGCTGCTAGTAATTATTCGATAATGGTCCCTCAGAACAAAAAAGTAAAAAAGACGCCCTTTGGATCTTGAACCATGAAGTCGTGATATATTTCGTTTTGGATATCCAGTCATTGATATAACTCTTGATTGGAACAGTTACGAGCTCTTTACAAAATTGTTGGGGGGCTATGATACCATACAGTTCATGATAATGATCATCGACAAATATTTGAATGATCATAAGCATAGAGTGGATTTTGGTTGATCCGTCTGAGAATCACCAGACTATCGGCCATTGCAAGTAAATCGCCCTGCATATATTAGATACAAGAATTTAAACAAAGACATTTTCTTACAATATATTGTAGTTATAATCATGTCTTATTCAGTGAAGGAATAAGATGATCTGATCTCCTAATGTATCATGATTCAAGCAGATGTGATAGTATATTTTTTAAGGGGAAGCTTATTGATCCAAAAATAACGTAACCATCTACATGCATCACTGAGGGGAACGTCTACGAGTTGTGCACAAGACCCTATTCTGATGATTAACAAAAAAAGGGGAAGAAGATTTAAGGGTGCAGCTTAGTAGTGTGATGAACATGTTTTCGCATTTTTTCTTCATGCAGGATGTTTTGTAATATCAAATAGGGGAAGATTGTTATGATTTACAATTTAAAGATTACAAAACCTATTAAGACGAAATGAAGAAAGAAGAAAACAATGAAGGACCAAAATATGTATTTTGTTTATTTAGCTATAGAATAGTAAGCTAAGGGTATTGTTTAAACCCAAGCTACCTCTATTATATAAAGAAGGGATTTAGTTAGGTAGTCACTCACCAGTTTCTCGTAACAATGTAGATCAATGGTGTGTTGTGTGTGAGAACTAAATCTCAGAGCCTTAATAAGCCGCCTAGGTTATTAGTTAATAGTTAGCTAGTTTCTTTGTTAATGATTAATGAAGAAAACCTTATTAGTAACTTTGATCTTGTTCTCAATTATTATTCCGCTGTGTTTTGATCATTGTTATTATACCCTAGTTGAGTCCAGATCTTGGTTTCTACAGTCATATTCCTCCTCTCAGCAACTCTATTTTGTTGAGGAGTTTTAGCTATACTAAATTGTCTCAAAATACCCTTCATCTTACAAAACAGATTCATTTCTCTATTTTTGAACTCAGTCCCATTATTACATCTAAATCAATCACCTAACCTGTGTCTACTAGATTTTCTATATATATTATAAAGGACTTAAGAATGCCACAATCTCATCCATATAGCTAGAAAGAAAACCATGTAAACCTACATGTACATCATCTGTGACAACTAGGCAATACATTTTCTTCATAAGCATTTATCAAAGTTGACCAAACAAGTCATATGCAACAAATTAAAGGAAGACTGATTAGTTCTCTATTTTTGGAGCATACAAGAGGATCTGTGAATGCTTTCCCTTTTGACAACAAACACAAACTGGGATGATCATATTCAAAAAGTTTGGAAGTAGACCGCTTACAAGATTTTCCCTTAACCAATTAATCATCGGTTTCAAATTTAAGTGACCTAAACCTCTATGCTAAAGTTTAGATTTCATCAGATGTGGCTTTTAAAAAAGGCAAGATTAAGACCCCTTTTAGGACTATGTTCTTTAAATCAACAATAAACATATTGATATTATTCTAGAATCTCTAATAAAAATTGACTTTCATTAATTAACTTATAGTTGGAGATAAAAAAGTATACTTAATACATTCAATGGTCATTAAAAAAAGAACACTTATCTTTTTATATCACACATATGTGAGATATTAAAGAGATTATAACTAACTCCTCTCTAACAAAATAACAACATTTTTAAAATCTAGATTAACCAGTTTTAATGGTACTATTTCTATGATTTTCCTCTTTAGGGTTCCCTCCAAAACAATCAATATCCTCAAACCTTAACTCTCTTACAAAATACATATTTTCAAAATCTAGATTACCAGTTTTAATGGTACCTTTTCTTGTGATTTTCCCTCCTTTGGGGTTCCCTCCAAAAGCAACATATCCTCCATCTATCTCTTCATAATCAGTAAGATAGGACATGTTCCCTGTCATGTGACTTGAGCATCCACTATCAATTACTCCTTTATCTTGTAAATCCATTTGTTGATTGCCCGGCACATCAAATAAGAAAATCAGTTTTTTTTGGGACCCAATCCATCACAGACTTGGATCTGCCTTGTGCATCAATATAATCAAACTTCTTTGGGTGATTGATGCACTGTTGTGTTTAGAAACATGGTCTAAAACTTTAGTCTTTGGTTTCCAAACCCAACAAGCTGAGCCTTAACAGCATTAACATTATTTCCCTAAACAACATTAACTACTGCTTTTGGCCTAGCGGTATTAACTTTTTTACCCCTAACAGTATTAATCCTTTGATTAATATTACTGTTTTTAAATGTTGTGTTATTATTAATGGGCCTCTTAATATTTGAATGTGTTGTTTTAGAAAGATATGACATTGGTCTAGCAGCATTCACTGTTGTTTTTTAATGAACATTATTAACTTGTCTAGCCGTATTAACTCATACTGCTGTTTTTGAAATATTTTGTCTAGACAAATAGGTTTTACCATACTTTGATTTTGAAACTATTTTTGATGGTAATTGCAATCAACTTGCAAATGATCAAAGCTTCCACACACATAACAGGCCTTATTAAACATCTCAAAATTGCTTTCAAGTCTTTGAGACATCATATTGTTCCAATTTCTTTGATTGCCTCTTAGACTGTGAGTGTTTTGCCTATGTTTCTCAACTTGTTTAACAATTTTCCTAGCATTTTTCTCTTGTTGCTTAGGTTTGACAAACTCTATCTTAGCAATAATAGGCTTAACTGTTTTCTTTTCAGTTTTAGACTGAGACACATTTTCTTCCTCACTATTTGACACCCATTCTTCAATAATTGGGGCATCATCATTCTTCTTAACTATCTCAAACACTTCTTCATCAGACTTTTTATTTTCAACTACAGGCTTATTAACAAACTCATCTAAACCAGTAAAAGACAAATCAGGTATTGGAGGCATGAAATTTCCTGTGTAGGGAGGTGGAACTGCATTATATTTTTTATAGCCTAAACCTTTCTTGCAATTATCAACAATCTGACACTCTATGAGCTTGTTTAAACTTTCAAATGCATTTTCAAATTTATCTACATTAAATTGAATGCTATCTTTTTCTTTTTGAAGTTTTTCAAGCTTCTTCCTAAGCTCACTAATAGTTATTTCTCCTACTTGAATATCCCATTTTAAGCCATTAATCTTTTCTACATAAACAGACTTATTCTTTTTATAAAATTCAAGTTTTTCTTCCACTGATTCTAAACCTGTTTTATAACCTAAAACCATTAAACTAGATTTCTCTAAATCTCTTAATAGTTGATCATTTTGAGATTTAAGTAATTTAACAATTTCCATACAAGATTTTGAACAATTTGAATCATTGGATACCTCTGAGTCAGAACTTGAAGATGAGTAAGCCATGAGTGCATAATTAGGCCTTTCCTCTGCCTGATCACTCCAGTCATATACACCAAGACCATCACATGACACCAAAGCTATGGAAGTAGATGTTTCCACAGGCACACTCCTTCTTGAGCTTTCCTTTTTGTTGTCTTGATTTCGTGGAGCTCTGTACTCCCTAGCAAAATGTCCCCTCTTGTGGTAGTTTTAGCACTCCACTTTGGACTTATCAAAACTAATAGTCTCAATTCCATTAACATTAAGCTTCCTTCCTGTATTCTTCAAAAACCTTCTAGCCCCCATAGTCAACATGGCCATTTTCCATCTCAAATCCATCTCTTCTATGTCATCAGGATGGATTTGTTACAAGTCCTCATGTGCAAGTTGAGGACTCTTTGGTTGACTAGCAAAGAATGAAAAAAATAACAGCATCACTCAAGTTATCAATATTTGTAGAGTAAGCAGTGTTAATTTGAGTGCTAGCAGTAGTAACTCTATAAGTAGCATTAACTGCTTCATTAGAGCTGCTAGTGTTATTATTAGAAGAGGACATAAAAGCCATGTTCCGTGTGCTTGAATTTGAGCTAGAGATCCCTTTAACTTCTGGCTCATACACCTTGAGGTTGTTGTATAGATCATCCATGCTCATTGTATCAAAATCAACTTTATTCCTCCACACAACAGCATGTGTGTTCCACTCAAGTGACAAACTTCTTAATAACTTTTGATTAACATCTTCTTGTGAAAGCTTTTCACCCAAAAGCTTCAACTGACTCACAAGCTTTTGAAGCCTATCAAAACTTTGATCAAGCATCTCTGAGCTTGGAGCAGTGAAGTTTTCATATTGCTGCTTTAAAAGATTCCTTTAAGTCTTTTTAGTAGCTTTATTACCACCAAATCTCTTTTTAATAGCTTCCAGCAATAGCTTAGCATCTTTTATAAAGTTAAACTTTAATTGATGTTCATTGGGAATGCCCATAGTTAAAGTACTTCTAGCCTTTACTTCTAATCTTCTCGTAGCCTTATCTTTAGCAGATGTAATAGGCATCACTGTTGTAACACCTTCCACAACTTATGTTTTTGGCAAGGTTGTACCATTCTCTATGACTTCCCAGAGTGCATAATCTATCATCTGGATGTATTGTTCAATCCTTATCCTCCATAACTCAAACTCG
>BQNB010083573.1:0-29003 GCA_026074375.1 Tanacetum coccineum | reverse complement strand
TTATAAATAATTGTAGTTTTTTAATTAGGAAGTCATACATGTCACTCTAAGATATGGTTCCTTAAAATGAGATTCATGATTAAGATTGCATATTCTTATATTCTCATAATAAGTAAGTTTAAAAGTCTGAATTTTTAAGACTTTTCAAAAATAAAATGTCTTAAATGCTTTATAATATTTAAGAAAAAATGTATTTATTACTGTTTTCTTTTTCTTACTTTTTGACAAAATGATAGTTTTACCCTTAGTTAAATAATTAAAGTCTTCTTAAAATTTTGCAATATTAATTTCAGACAATGGTAATATAGTAAACTTGATCAAACTTCTCTATCTACTTTTAGTAGTGGACAATTAAATTGAGACATCTAAAAAAACGTAGACTATTAATTTGAGACGGATGAAGTATTTGATTTCGGTTTGTATTTCATAAACATTAATTTTTTAAGTTATTATCAAAATTACGACTTTATATAAGTTTATCATATTTAAACAAACTTATATAAGTTCAAAAGTCTCAAAATAAGTCAGAAAATTGAATCTTATAAAATATAAGCCGAAAAACATAGCTGGTAACCCATATATAAGCTTAAACAATGTGGTTTTCAATAAGGTTTATGATGTTTTAATTATATTGTGGGAGTATATTTGTATAAAATAGAGTATTTTATGTGTTTTGTTAGGTGGTGATCATTACGACTTTAAAGATAGTGTGTTGAAAAGTTGATATAACCCTAAAGTGAATATGATAGCCTAAGTATGTAGATAGTTTGAAAAGAGAATTACATAAATCGTCCCTGTGGTTTGCTCGTACCTACATTTTTTGTCCCTGTGGTTTTTTTTTATCGGGTCATGTCCTCGTGGTTTCTCTTTTTTACGGATCCAGTGCACTATCCACATTTTTAATTAAACTAATGTCAAAAACCCCTCACATGACAAAAAACGTGAGGGTAACTTTGTCTTTTTCAGTTTCCCTCCCATTTGCTAGGTATTCCATTTTCCCTCTCTTTCTATATCCTATTTATATTAGTTTTCAAGAAACAAAATATGTTATTCTTCCATACACACACAGTCATAAACTAACACACAATCATAAACTAGGATGGACATGAACGTTCGATGTACTCGTTGTGGGGCTCCTTCCATTGTTCGCACCTCATGGACTAATACAAATCCGAGGAGGAGATTCTATTGTTGTTCGGTAAATTGTGTATTTATTTATTTTATTGTTTAATTTTGAAAGGATTACGTTAATCTTACTCAAAATTACAATTGTAGGTGGGTGTGGCATTATAGATTGGTATGACCCAGAAATGTGTCTAAGATCCGTTGTGATTATACCCGGAATATTGAGATCTATGAATGCTCTTCAAGCAACAGTTGTAATTTGCCTCTCATAAGAACTAATTTGTCGGGTCCTACATTTTTGGACCATGTGGTTTTTTTCATCAGGTCATGTCCTCGTGGTTTTTCTTTTTTACGGATCCAGTGCACTATCTACATTTTTAATTAAATTAATGTCAAAAACCCCTCACATGACAAAAAGCGTGAGGGTAACTTTGTCTTTTTCAGTTTCCCTCCCATTTGCTAGGTTTTACATTTTCCTTCTCTAACTATATCTTATTTATATCAGTTTTCAAGAAACAAAATAGGTTATTCTTCCATACACACACAGTCATAAACTAACACACAATCATAAACTATGATGGACATGAACGTTCGATGTACTCGTTGTGAGGCTCCTTCCATTGTTCGCACCTCATGGACTAATACAAATCCGGGGAGGAGATTCTATTGTTGTTCGGTAAATTGTGTACTTATTTATTTCATTGTTTAAGTTTGAAAGGATTATGTTAATCTTACTCAAAATTACAATTGTAGGTGAGGTGTGGCATTATAGATTGGTATGACCTAGAAATGTGTCTAAGATCCGTTGTGATTATACCCGGAATATTGAGATCTATGAATGCTCTTCAAGCAACAGTTGTAATTTGCCTCTCATAAGAACCAATTTGTCGGGTCCTACATTTTTGGTCCCTGTGGTTTTTTTCATCGGGTTATGTCCTCGTGGTTTCTCTTTATTACGGATCCAGTGCACTATCCACATTTTTAATTAAACTAATGTCAAAAACCCCTCACGTGACAAAAAAATGTGAGGGTAACTTTGTCTTTTTCAGTTCCCCTCCCATTTGGTAGGTATTCCATTTTCCTTCTGTTTCTATATCTTATTTATATCAGTTTTCAAGAAACAAAATAGGCTATTCTTCCATACACACACAGTCATAAACTAACACACAACCATAAACTAAGATGGAGGTGAATGTTCGATGTACTCGTTGTGGGGCTCCTTCCATTGTTCGCACCTCATGGACTAATACAAATCCGGGGAGGAGATTCTATTGTTGTTCGGTAAATTGTGTACTCCCTCCGTCCCAAAATTATTGTCTCTTGACAAAAAACACACAGTTTAAGAAAAGTGTATTTATTACTGTTTTCTCTTTCTTACTTTTTAGCAGAATGACAGTTTTGTCCTTAACTAATTAATTAAAGTCTTCTTCAAAGTTTGTAATAATAATTTCAAACAAGGGAAATATAGTAAACTTAATCAAATTTCCATATCTATTTTTAGTAGTGGACAATTAAATTGGGACATTCCAAAAAGGAAACGTGGACTATTAATTTGGGACTGAGGGAGTATTTATTTATTTCATTGTTTAAGTTTGAAATGATTATGTTAATCTTACTCAAAATTACAATTGTAGGTGAGGTGTGGCATTATAGATTGGTATGACCCAAAAATGTGTCTAAGATCCTTTGTGATTATACCCGGATTATTGAGATTTATGAATGCTCTTCAAGCAATAGTTGTAATTTGCCTCTCATAGGAACCAACGTCCTACATTTTTGGTCCCTGTGGTTTTTTTTCATCGGGTCATGTCCTCGTGGTTTTTCTTTTTTACGGATCCAGTGCACTATCCATATTTTTAATTAAACTAATGTCAAAAACCCCTCACGTGACAAAAAACATGAGGGTAACTTTGTCTTTTTCAGTTTCCCTCCCATTTGCTAGGTATTCCATTTTCCCTCTCTTTTTATATCTTATTTATATATCAGTTTTTAAGAAACAAAATAGGTTATTCTTCCATACACACACAGTCATAAGCTAACACACAATCATCAAAACTTATGTGGACATTGTAGTTTCGATGTACTTCGTTGTGGGGCTACCTTCATTGTTCGCACTGATGACCATCAAAATATAGTCTATTTTATATAGCATCATTTTATCCATGTAATTAACCACTTTGTTATAATTAACTGCAAAGACATTGTTACTTAATCGTTTCATATTGCGGTAATTGCCACTAATTATGGGTAGTACTTGGTAAAAGTTAACTAAAGGCAGCATTCTGAGCTTAAACGAAGATATTTTTGAAGATCTATGTTCTGGCGACCAATACGCCGTATCCATCAAGGAAGTTAGGCGTTATATGTGCCTGACTCACAATGACCACGGTAGTCCACAAGAGTCCTATACGCCGGATCCCGGAAGACCAATACGGCGTATCAAGCTATATGGGGAATAAAATATTCTGGAAAGATTATCTCAAAGCTGGTCTCCTTACTCCATGGAAATACCCAAAAAACCGTTTCCAACACATTGGATACGCCGTATCGTCACCCTAACTCCAGGACCTTATAGTTGAAGGATTCAAAAACGAGTTTTAAGTGTGCTAAATCATATTCTCGATACCTAAACCATAACACTCGATTTTCAGAGGAGAAAAGGAGCAAAAGATGTCGAGAAACGAGATTAATTCCATAGGAGAAAACGTGTAATTTCTTATACTCTTGTAATCGTTTAGTTTTTGGTATCATTCGTTAACTCGGTTAGTCTACCTTGGCTAAATCATTACCTCTTGTATTAATTTGACGTTTGAAGGCTAATACTTTCTCGGGTTTAGCACTCTTGTTTTTATGAACATATTAATGTTTGTTTGTTTATATCGATTTCTTAATTTATCGTTGAATTGTACCTTGTTTATGTTTGTGTGTGTCAATATACTTGTTTATGTGCTTTTGTATGTGACCTATCATTCAACTGGATCTAGTGATACGGACCAAGTAATCTAGATACCGGGAGAGCTCTCCGTATAGTGATGTATACATCTAGATCAATAGGATCACAATTAACGACTTATCTTCACCCTTAGATTTGTAATGTGAGCTTAGTTGGGCCATAAGGTGACCTTGGTATCAACGAGTACGTTCTAATCAATTGGTAAAGACTTGGTTAGTGGACTACTAGTGTATAAATTGCCATTAAGCAGTAAGTGGGTAAAGTCTCTATGAGCTAGGGTTTAACAAATCACATTGCCTTAATCCATATGCTAGTATTATAACAGCAAATAAGGGCATGTTGTGTGGCGGATGCGTTTAATTGTGACAGAATTATACGTGTCTAGGTTTTGGAGAAGTCTGCTAAGTCTTATGGAATGCATTATGCCGTCTTTCGAGATAAAGTAATTATTGCACTATTAAACAATCAACGTTCTTGATTGGGTTAATAATTGAGTAAATACAGATTTTTTTTATTTGCTAGACCGCTATTTTATTTATCATTAATTTGCTTTTACGTTGGTTAATGAGTTTGAATGGATTTTAGTCACCACACAAACCAGGTGTTCAGTCTCTCAGGCAGAAAAACCCCCTTTGCCTTATTAGATTAGATTAACATAGGTTTAGCACTAAGTTTGCATTAGTTAGAATAACTTATGATTAGAAAAACAAAAGATATTATAAATCGAAAGATTTAACTTCGCTCCAAGTGTTGTCACCCTACTTACAGGAAACTCTCAATCCGATCGGGTTCAATGCCGTTTTAGTGTTGTTTTTGTTATAGTCGGTAAAATATTTCTAAATTTAAAACTTGAATACACAATTCATACCACTAAACTTCAACAATTAAGTTTTTTGGCGCCGTTTTGCCGGGGAGTGAGAATTAATCTTGATTTTTATTTGATATTTTGGTTTTTAGATTAGATTAGTCTAAAACTTAGGATTAGTATAGTTTAGAATAGTTTATATTCCTGTTGGTTTTTTCTTTTGTGTGTGGTAATCGGGTATATAGTTTGCTGAATACGGACGTGTTTGTTATTTGATGATTTTTCTGCCCTAGTCAAGTTTATTTAAGGTGGACGATCCAAACATTACTATGGATGAATACATCAGGTTTTCGAGGAAAGAAAAATCTCGTAAAACGTTAGAAAGTGTTTAATTGGGAAAATGCTAAGTATGGTAAGATATGGTATGATGAAGAAGTTCACGACCTCAGATCCGTTGAAACCGAATTCACCGGCATATTAGTCTTCAATGATAGGTTTGACATCAAATGATACACCTTCGTCGTGAACCACGGTAAGTTCTCCTAACGATAAAATTGACTTTATAATATCGTCCGACGAATCCGAAGATGAAGATTACACGGTATTTTTCGACAAAAACTCGTTTTCTTATAAAATAATTTATACCAATGATTTGAAAACGGATTCGGTCAATATCCATTTGTTTCCATCACCCGAGCCTACGGTCAGTTGTATTGATGATTAAGACTTCTTTAAAGATTTTGAGAATGAATTTCCAACCATTGTTTACAATGATGCTCTAACGTCTAAATCGGCAATCTCAATGAACCAACTTTATACCCCTCCTATACCTATAGATGAAATGTTTCAAAAGATGAAACATCATTGTCCGAATATGATAAAAAGGAACAAAACGTTTTGTACTTTAATAAACTTTTCCCTTTCAACATACTTCGTCCCGATAATCTAAAATCGAATAAAAGCAATAATGAAAATAAAGTCGATATGATACAATCTTTGGGGGGTGGTGAAAATACAAATAAACTTGTTGAGGAAAGTCACGATAAAATCAATAAAGTTTTCATTATGAGAAGTTTTGTCATGGAATTAAATGTAAATATCGTAACTTGGAATCATTTTGTCAACGGGATGCTATTCAATCTATAAGAATTTGTATGTGCCGTTTGGGCATTCCGTTCGGCCCTAATACGGTTTATAAGGAATGGTTGATTGTGCCCAAGATGTTGCGGAGGCCAATGTACGTTTTCTTTACTTTGTTAAATCTAGGGAAAATTGGTCTCGAAGAAAGGATACGGTGTATTAGGGTAAGAGCAATACGGCGTATCCACCTTTTTAACTTGTGTTGACTAAGTCAACATAATCGCCAGTACGGACGTTATTACTTAAAAACCGATCGCATTTGAGTCTGGGTATAAAAATCCAACCTGTAAGCCGGATCAAGTTTTACACTTTACACTTTTCACCTTACTCATACATAAAAAGTTTAACAGCGAAAAAACCTTTTGGATTAATCAATCATTTTTCGGTATTTTATCTTCAATATCCTCTTAATAAGTGTAAACGACATCAATTAGTCCTTTTTCCATTTTGATTTTCTAAACTTCATTTAGAAGTAGGGTTATGGTTTGATAATGAGACATTTGGTGTTATAACATAGAATCATTTTTGCTTAGGTTCTTTTACCCCCCCGACCACCCTCCCCCTTAATGAGATAAACTTTGGTGTTGTTTTAAAGTAATGGTCAAAATAGGTAGCGAAAGGGGAATATCCCCTTTTCGTTTTCAAATTGCAGAGCAATACGGCGTATCCAATCAATTGGATACGGCATATTGACTCTATTTCACCCAAACTTAAGACCTCAATACGACGTATTCAATAAAATGAATACGGCGTATTGGCATGAAAAAGATCTTGCATTAAGATTCTCATACGCCGTATTGGTTTCTACCTATACGGCGTATTAACTATATTGATCTTCATATGGCATATCCATTTATGAATACGCCGTATCCACACTCAGAACAGAATGTCTAAAATTATATAATCTTTGTACTATTCTTGTTGATATTACAGACATGGCTCTTCCACCACAAGATCAGAGGCACCAGTACCTTAGGTACGAGGGATTGCAGTATACTGATGCGGATATAGCAGATTTTGAGACCAGATTGGCCAGGATATACAAGAGAGAGATTCACAAGGTTCAGGTATTTGACGTTGGGGGATTGCCAGATTTGATGGCTGAGGGGTTGAGTGCTAGGATGTTGATGGAGAACAGGGATGCTCAATAGCAGAGTATGTTTACTAGCAGGGCCTGGAGGCGGCTATTTGATATTAGGGGCCCGTTGGTGCACGAGCTTATTCTTGAGTTCTTCAGTAATTTTAGGTTTGGAGAGGTTGTACTTGACTTGGACACGCCTGGTGAGCCTTTACAGTTTAGTTGGGAGGAGTGAGGTGGCATATGAGCTGGTTGAGATTTTTATTTTGGCCTTTGGGGAGTTACATTAAGATCAAGGATGATCAGGCTGCTGGTTTTGGTTTATATGACAAAGAGATATGTGTCTACTTTGCTGAGAACAGTTCTCTACAAGGGGATCTGATGGATTAATGGATTGGGATTTCATCTGTGGGGATTTTCTGGGGACGAGCCCTGTTATTACATTTATTAGGGATCCTATGTTGCAGCTGTGTAACAGGCTCATCGCCTATAGTGTCGACCTGGGAGGAGTCACAGCACCTGAATGAAAAGGTGACCGTAAAATATACAAATCACATCTACCTGTATTTATTTTACCTGAGGGGGTTTGGACGTTGCTCGAGTCAACGCCTTATTTTTTCATTTTTCTTTGGCTCGTTACTTGAGATTGTTTACTTCAGGGAGGAAGCAGGGGGCTATGATATCTAGAGGTCAGTATGTTGCTTGTTTGGCTGAGCATTTTGGACTCCTAACCGATGAGAGGCTTTAGGGTTTAATGGTTATTGCCCCTGCACTTCCTATTATCGATATGGCCGAGTTTGTGAGGTTGCATCTCTGCGTTGAGCTTGACGACACTTGGGCATGGATACTCACAGGACCTGCTAGGCAGGAGGGAGGTGCAGGAGGAGTTATTGAGGAGGCTCTGATAGCACAAGGAGGTAGTGATGAGGATGAGGAGATGCCTCAGGCTGTGCCATCACCCACTTCCTAGGGACTTAGGGTGTAGGATTGCCATATTAGAGAGGAGTGTGCATCGAGTTGTGCGAGAGGCACTTCAGGGTCAGAGAGAGGTATTAGATAGCATGGCTCATGACTTTTCTCGGTTCTCTACATGGACTATCACTAGCCTGGCACAGATGATGGACATGGCCGGTGTGCCTTATACGAGATATTCAGAGTCACCGGTAGAGTACGAGAGGTGTACCAGGCGCAGGACCGATGGTAACAGCAATTCACAGCCCGCAAGCTGCCAGTCCCTGATTTCTTATCCCTTATCCTTTGATTTTATCCTCTATACATTTATATTATTTGTATCATGTTGTACCTAAACTTAAAACTGCTTATATTTTGACGTATATATTATGATATGACGTTTTGACTTGTTTATGCATGATAGAATCAAGTCTGGCAGTAAGTTCAGCACCATAGTTCGTGAATATGTTACGAAACCAAGCAGGTTATCCATACCAATAGCAGAATTGAGAAGAATGAGTGATTTCAAGTGTGTGAAAGCTGAAGAAAAGTCTAACTTAAAGACTTCGCTGTAAACAAAAGTGCTTCCCGGGAGACAACCCGGATTGTTATTTATTTTTATAGAGTTTGTCTTTCCAGACATTAATACGGCGTATCCGCTCCATACCATACGGCGCATTGAATGTTTGAACGTTATCAGTCCTTTATTTTTATGCACTTTAAAAACATTATTGTCGGTTCTGTCAATACGGTGTATTCATGCACATGATATGGCGTATTCAACAGAACTGACCACGTATTTAGGATACTTTTTCAGGTTTTCTAGTTACGGCGTTTCCAGTTTTTATGGATCTACGCGTATCGATCTCCTGTACAGTTTTGTTTAGCTTATTTAGATTAACCGTAGATACCCGATATAGGATTTTGCATGTTTTTCCTATATTTTGCACAGGACCTTGAAAGAAAAGAAATCGACGAAGTTGGTGAAGTATCAATCATCTAAAATTCTGTGTGTGGGCTGTTCGTGCTAGGATTCAGACCCGCTTTCGCACACACAATATTGCTCATAAACTCAACATGGATGATCTACTGAGCAAAATATCAAGGGAGTTTCTCATTCTAATTCTTTTTAATTCCTGTTTTTTAATGTTATATCTATACAAAATATTGAGGTCCCGTTGTTTTAATTCAAGTGGGGGTGAGAATTAGACTGTTACTTGTATATTTTTCAAACTAAAAAGCGTCTTAATTATGCTTCAAATTTTAAAAAAATTCAAGCAGATCACTTTATGAAATGACTTTGATGTACATGACCCGCACACATAACCCTAATTTCTATATTGTGAGGATTTAGCCTATTCGTTTCCCCAATTTTACCCAAATTTCACAAATATATGAGTGTGCCGTGATGTTGTGGACTTTTGAACTTGGCTTGGTATATTATTCGAGACCACAAATTAATGAGTACTTTAGTTTTAGATGGAGTAACTTTTTTAAATCGGTAAATAGTTGGATTACACCAAAAAGCCATTTACGTTGTTGTTTATAATAAAACCTACATGGTTAGTTTTAACCCCCGTATAAACCCTTTGTTTACTCTTATTTTAAGAGTAAGATACCCCTAGAACAACCCATAGAGCCAATCCTTTAGGAATTACACCAACTATCTGTTTCGTTACACCTTTACACATTAGCATACCCTGTTAGATTATGTCAATTTATCAGTTTCTAGTTGATAAAGTGTACAATGGTTTTATGGGTTAAATTTTTTTTTTTTTCCCGAGGGTACCTTGGTGTCAATTCTTTAGCTTTCGGTTACGGTTGGAAGAAATTTGCACATTGCAAATGGGAATGTATAAAGTAGTCAAAACTCATGTGTTTTTTACTACCAACGCAATTATTGGTACGTCCGAAGAACGAAGAATTATCAAAGGAATTATCCGAATTTATTATGATCGTGGAGATAATGAAATTACACCGAGTTTCGTAGTATAGTGTTAGCAAAAAAATCAAAAAATTAGAAAAATCGCAACAAAAAAAAGAGAGAAGGAAAGTTTGGAGATAATTGCAAAAGCTTAGACCGAAGGAATTATATGAAGGATCGATTATTCGTTGATACGTCGTTAAAAATCTCAACGGTTGTAGAGTATTGTATAAGTTGGTAGGTATCGTCACTTGACTTGTAAAAGGTTTGTACAAGTTATGAGATGATGGGGAGATGGGTAAAGTTGACCCGTTATGGGAATGCAAATTTTTGTTGTTGTTTTTGATTAATGATCTGACGTTTCTTGGTAATAGTTGTGTCTATATCATGGTAAACTATCGGGAAAAAGTATCTAGCAACATATATCTTAGACCTAGTCTATTTGTTTCGTAATTTTTTTAACAACAATTTAATTCCCTTTCCTAATCATTAACCATGGGTTTTACGTTAATGAGGATGTGATCGAGCATGCATGTCTATTCTGTCGTTACGGTTATTTATGCATGTATCAGTTGCCTTGTTGGTTTATTACTATTGGTGAAAGTTAGAAGATCCATACCTTATTACTCTAATAGTCTACTCTTTAGCTTACTCGAGGGTGGGAAGTGAGCAGTCACTGTATCTATCCCGTCGTTTATGGGTTGTGTATTGTTGGGTTTTTGTTGGCCCTCCTGGAAATTCGGTTCGATAAGATTTAGTTAGAGTAATCAACCCTAAGCCTTATATCAAATACCCAATCTTTACCCTTTATAAACTTGTTACTTTTAGCTCTAGTGTGTGGAGATGAGTATTTGTCAAGCCTTATGATAGAATACTCGTCAAGATAATTTTAAATTCTTTTTAGATTTCCCGAGCAATTAAGTGAATTCAGATCAACAATAGAGATACATATAAGTAGATATCATACCACATAGATTAGTTAGTGATTTTGGAGTGTTTTTATCTTCTATTTCGTGAGGTGTTTTGGTTGTGTCTTATAATAGATTCAAATAAAATGCTTAAAGGAAAGGAAAATCACCTTAGGATGGGATACATTTTTATAAACTTCTATAGGCTACTTGAGGACAAGTAGGATTCAAGTGGGGGGATATTTGATGACATCAAATAACGTCTATTTTATAGCATCATTTATCCCATGTAATTAACTCATTTTGTATAATTATTGCAAAGAATTGTTACTTAATCGTTCATATTTGAGAATTACAGTAATTATGGAGTACTTGGTGAAAGTTGACTAAAAGGCACGCATTCTGGAGCTTAAACGAAGATATTTTGAAGATTACTGTTCTGACGACCAATATGCCGTATCCATCAAGGAAGATACGGCGTATATGTGCCTGCACTCACCAAAGACCACGAAGACCACAAGATCCAATACGTCGTATCCAGGAAGACCAATACGGCGTATTCAAGCTATATGGGAATAAAATATTCTGGAAGATATCAAACGTGGTCCCTACTCCAAGAAATCCCCAATACGCCGTATCCAACACATTGGATACGCCGTATCGACACCAACTCCAGACCTTATAAATAGAAGACTCAAAAACGAGTTTTAAGTGTGCTAAATCATATTCTCGATACCTAAACCACAAAATTCGATTTTCAGAGGAGAAAAGGAGCAGAAGATGTCGAGAAACGCGATTCATTCCATAGGAGACAACGTGTAATTTCTTATACTCTTGTAATCGTTTACTTTTTGGTATCGTTCGTTAACTCGGTTAGTTTACCTTGGCTAAATCATTACTCTTGTATTAATTATGACGTTTGAAGGCTAATACCTTCGGGTATTAGCCATTGTTTTGAAGATCTTAATGTTTGGTTTGTTTATCTCGATTTCTTAATTTATCATTGAATTGCTTGTTTATGTTTATCAATATACTTGTTTACGTGCTTTTGTATGTGACCTATCATTCAACTGGATCTAGTAATACGGACCAAGTAATCTAGATACCGAGATAGCTCTCTATATAGTGATTTATACATCTAGATCAATAGGATCACAATTAACAACTTATTTTCACCCTTTGATTGTGAGCTTAGTTGGGCCATAAGGTGACCTTGGTATCAACGAGTACGTTCTAATCAATTGGTAAAGACTTGGTTACTGGACTACTAGTGTATCAATTGCCATTAAGCAGTAAGTGGGTAAAGTCTCCATGAGCTAGGGTTTAACAAGATCATCATTGCCTTAATCCCTAAGATAGATTATAATCAGCAAATAAGGATGCTTTATGCGGATGCGTTTAATTGTGACAGAATTCTACGTGTTTAGGTCTTAGGAAGAAGTGAATGTAGCGCCTATGTCTTACGAATAATAATGCCGCTTCGAGATATGTAATCATTGCAACTAAAAACAAAACCAACATTCTGATTGGATTAATAATGGTTAATATAGTTTTCTTATATTTGGCTAGACCGCTCTTTTATCTTCTGTTAATTTGCTTGCGTGTGTTTTAGTATCTTGAATTGGTTTTAGTCACCACAAAACCCGTGCCAGTCTCTTAGACTGAAAACCCCCCTTATCTATTAGATTTAGGATTAACATAGGTTTAGCATAGGTTTAGCAAAGATTAGATTAATGACTCGTCACTTAATATATATAAATATAATATAGTATAAATATATAATAAGGATAAGATCAATAATAGAGAGATAAGTATTCCGTAAGGCTTTTAAAAGATGAAATTACTTTTAACCAATGCAAAATCCCTAAAAAACCTTCCTGGGTCGTTTCCCGTCGAGGCGTGAATTAAAAATCGGGATTAAGTTCGTGATCGCGTTTTTGAATGGTTCAATGGTTTTTTGGTTTGGATTCTATTTATACTAATAATATGCAAAAACAAATAAAAAAAACCCTAAAACGAAAGCAAATAAAGCTTAAAACCTAAAAAAAGATAACGGGACCAAATCCCGTTCTTTAAAAATCGAAATTCTAAAAATTTAACCCTACGAATGTAAATTTTATTTTAAAATGATCTAAATGATAAAAGAAAATTTAAAAAAAAAGAATTATATTTTTTTGACTTTTTAATAATTTTTTATGAATTAAAAACTGTTTTACTCTAAATTAAATATTAAAATACTAATCTAAATCATAAAAATCTAAAAAAATCAGGAAAAGTGCATTGAGCAGTGATGGTTCTATGAAAAATAAAAGGGCTTAACCAGCTTATCGAAATAAGCTGGAATAAGCCAAATAAGGCTGATAAGCTTATTGGGCTAAATAGGGGTTATATATTAAATTGTGCAACATATGGCCAGATGGCCCTACTGGTGCTGATGGTAGTGAGAGTGTGTGTTGAGGCATTTGGTTTGCAAAGGGGAGGTCACAGGTTCGAGTCATGTGACCTTCCTTTTTGAAAAACTTTTTTTTTATTTTTCTTTTTCAAAACTTATAAATTAAGCAATCTTAACAAACTTAAAAAAAAGACTTTTTGCAAAACTAAAAATTAAGCACAGAAAAAGCTAAAATAAGCTAACAATTTGGTTTTTTACACTAAAACACTAAAGGCTAAGCTGTTTGACCTTTTAAGCACAAATAAGCAACACAAGAGACAAATAAGCTATAAGATATAAAGCCCTAACCCTAATAAGCACATATGAACAAAAGTTAAGCAATCAAATAAGCAGTAAAACTTTAAAAAGCCAATAAGCTTTTTGGCTAAAAATGTTACCCAAACAGCTCTAGGGACACTTTTCTAGCTTATTTTTAAGCTAGAAAAGGGATCCTTATGGCTTAGTAGCTTATATGACCTTAAAGCTTGTACTATAAGCTCCACTAATCAGCAAAGAAAAATAAGTTTGAAACTTAAATGAGCCATGAAATTTACTTATGAAAAAGGCAGCATACACAGAATTCACTCTTTTTGATTTTTTATAAAAAACTAAATGGCTGTTTTGCAGACTAAATTAAGCTATATAAAATAAGTTTAACATATAAAGTAAGCTGAAACAGATTAACTACTCACTACAAAGAGCTTGTGCACAAATTTTTAGAAGCTAAAACCTACTTTTACTCATCTAAATTTAATATTAAAATGTGACTTTTAAAAACTTAAAAACTGACTTGACATGTTTGAGTTTTAAAACCACAAAACTAAAACACACTTGACCAATTCTTTCCTACTGCATTTAAACACCAAAAAACAACACAAAAACAATGCTTAAAGGTTGTTTTTAAAAGCCTTATCAAATAAGCACTTAAAATCTGTTTTGTCACCACAGATTCAAACACCTTTTAGTCAAAACTTAAAAACTAACTTTAAGACTTTAAAACTCTTGAAAACAGCTTAAAATTACTTAAATAAGGCTTGTAAAAGTTGGCTAAGTGACCCAAACAGTTTTTTTAGCAAGTTTATGAGTGAATCAGAAAAAAGACATGAGGAGAACTCCAATTTGATCAAAGAGATCCGAGCTTCAACAGATGCTTCCACAAGGAACCAAGGAGCATCAATTAAAACTTATTGGTGATCCAAAATCGGCAAATGAGCAGGTTCCTACAACAAAGAGGATTGTAGAAGGTTAAAAATAACGAGCTCCACTGAGAACTAACCCGAAGACAAATGACACGTCAATAATCAACTTTTATTGAAGCAGAATTATACCCGATGACGCCTATGGATCCTTCCCAATACGCCGTATCCCTGAACAAACCGTACAACTGATGTACGAGACAAAACAAAACGACATTCCGTTTCCAAGTTGTTTGAATTGTTCCCTTACTGTGAAGAAAAGAATGATTTCATAAGACACAAATTCCTCAGGAAGCTTACTCTGAAGCTTCACATATCAATAATTCCATACCCAGAAAGAAGAGAGATCCACAAGGTTCAGGTATTTGACTTTGGAGGATTGCCATATCTCATAACTGAGGGGTTGAGTACTAGGATGCTGATGGAGCAAAAGGATGCTCAAGGGCAGAGTATGTTTACTAGCAGAGCTTGGAGGTGACTGTTTGATATTAGGGGCCCGTTGGTACACGAGCTCATTTTGGAGTTCTTTAGTACGTTTAGGTTTGGAGAGGCAGTACTTAATTTAGATACACCTGGAGCTTTACAGTTCCAGTTAGGTGGAATTAGGAGGAGTATGATCTGGAGAGAGTTTATATTGGCTTTGGGATTACATTCAGCAGAGGAGATGTAGACTGCTGGTTTTGGTTTATACTGGACTGAGAGCGCGAGATGGATCCTCGACAAGGGGGATCTGAGGGATTACTGGATTAGGATTTCATCTGCTAGGGATTTTTTGGGGACTGCCCCTTCTTATACTTTTATCAGAGATTATATGCTGAGGTTATGCCATAGGCTCATCGCCTGTAGTATCGCTGGGAGGAGTCAGGCACCTGAAAAGGTAACCGTGACTGATCTATTTTACCTGAGGGGGATGGACGTTGGCTTAGTCAATGTCTCGTATTTGTTAGCTCGGTACTTGAGATTGTTTGCTTCGGGGAGGAAGCATGGGTCTATGATATTTGGAGGTCAGTGTGTTGCTCGTTTGGCTGAGCATATTGGACTCCTAACCGAGGAGAGGCTTCAGGGTTTGACGGTTATTGCCCCTACACTTCCCATTATCGATATGGTCGAGTTGGTAAGGTTGCAGTTATGCGTTGAGCTTGATGACACTTGGGCATAGGTACCCGCAGGTCCTGCTAGGCAAGAGGGAGGTGCAAGAAGAGTTGCTAAGGAGGCCCTGGTGGCACCGGGAGGTGGTGACGAGGATGAGGAGATGCCTCAGGCTGTGCCACCACCACCTAGGACTCAGGGTAAGAGGATTGCCCGATTAGAGGAGGAGGTGCAAGACATGCGTGAGGTACTGCAGGGTCAGAGAGAGGTGCTGGATAGCATGGCTCGTGACTTTTCCAGGTTCTCTACTTGGATTGTCACTAGCTTAGCACGATTGATGGACAAGGCCGGTGTGCCTTACACGAGATATTCATAGTCACCAGTAGAGTACCAGAGACGTACCAGGTATAGGACTGACGAGCCCAGCATTTTAGCAGCCCCGCAGCAGCCAAACCCCTAATTTCTTAATCCCTTATCTCTTGATTTTATCCTCTGTACATTTATATTATTTGTATCATGTTGTACCTACAACTGCTTATCTTTTGACGTATATATTATGGTATGATGTTTTGATTTGTTTGTGTATGATAGAATCAAGCCTGGCAGTAAGTTTAGCACCATAGTTTGTGAATATGTTACGGAACCAAACACGTTTTCCTAATCAAGAGCATAATTGAGAAGAGAGAGAGAGAGTGATTTCAAGTGTGTAAAAGCTGAAGGAAAAAAGTCTAACTTAAAGACTTTGCTGTAAACAAAAGTGCTTCCCGGGAGACAACCCGGATTGTTATTTATTTTTATCGAGTCTGTCTTCCCAGACATCAATATGGCGTATCCGCTCCATACCATACGACGTATTCAATGTCTAGACGTTATCAGTCCTTTATTTTTATGCATTTAAAACATTATTGTTAGTTCTGTCAATACGGCGTATTCATGCACATGATACGGCGTCTTCAACAAACTGACCCATATTTAGATTCTTTTTACAGGTTTCTATATGGCATATTCTAGTTTATAGATACGGCATATCAATCTCCTGTACAGTTTTATTTAGTTTAGTTCAAATTAACCGTAGATACCTGAGATAGGATTTTGCATGTTTTTCCTATATTTTTCACAGGACCTCGAAAGAAAAGAAATCGACGAAGTTGGTGAAGTATCAATCATATGGAATTCTCTGTGTGTGTTGTTCGTGCTAGGATTCAGACCCGCTTTCGCACACACAATCTTGCTCATAAACTCAACTTGGAGAATCTACCGAGCAAAATATCAGGGGAGTTTCTCATTCTAATTCTTTTAAATTCCTGTTTTAATGTTTTATCTATACAACAAGGACGTTGTATAATTCAAGTGGGGGATGAGAATTAGAATGATACTTGTCCTATTTTTCACATAAAATGCTTAAATTATGCTTAAATTTCAAATTTATTCAAGCATACATTTGTGAAATTACTTGATACATAACCTGCACACAATAACCCTTGTTAGATATTATGAGGATTTAACCTTATCCGTTTCCAAATGTTTACCCAAATTCCACAAAAATATGAGTGTGCCGGTGATGTTGTAGACTTTAGAACTTGGCTTGGTATATCTATTCGAGACCACAATAATGAGTACTATGGATTTAGATGGAGTAACTTGTTTAAATTGGTAAATTTTTAGGATTACACCCAAAAAGCCTATACATGTTGTTTTATTAACTAACTACACTGGTTAGTTAACCCCCGTATAAACCCTTTGTTTACTCTCATTTTAAGAGTAAGATACCCCTAGAACAACCCGTAGAGCCAATCCTTTAGGAATTACACCAACTATCTGTTTCGTTACACCTTTACACCTTAGCCTACCCTGTTAGATTATGTCCATTTATCAGTTGCTAGTTGCTTAAAGTGTAAAGTATGTATTTCTCGAGTCTTGTGTCAATTTTCTATCTTTGGTATGGTTGGGAAGAAATTTGCACATTGCAAATAGGAATGTATAAAGTAGTCAAAACTCATGTATTTTTACTACCAACGCAATTATTGGAACGTCTGAAGAACGAAGAATTACCGAAGGAATTATCCGGAGTTATTATGACCATGAAGATGTTGAAATTACACCGAGTTTCGTACTAGTTAGCAAAAAAAAATCGAAAAAATTAGAAAAATCGCAACAAAAAAAAGAGAGAAGGAAAGTTTGGAGATAATCGCAAGAGCTTAGACCGAAGGAATTATATGAAGGATCGATTATTCGTTGATACGTCTTAAAAATCAACGATGTAGAGTATTGTATAAAGTGGTAGATATCGCCACTTGTCTTGTAAAAGTTTGTAAAGTATGGGATGATTGGGAAGTTGACCGTTACGGGAACGCCAACTTAGGTTGTTGTTTTTGATCAATGATCAAGACATTTGTAAATAGTTGTGTCTTTATCATGGTAACGGTCAGGAAAAAGTGTCTAGCAACTTATATCTTGGACCTAGTCTATTTGTTTCGTAATTTTTATTTAACAACAATTTAATTCCCTTTCCTAATCATTAACCATGGGTTTTACGCGAATGAGGATGTGATCGAGCATGCATGTCTATTCCGTCGTTACGGCCATGTATGCATGTCTCAGCTGCCTTGTTGGTTTATTACTATTGGTGAAAGTTAGAAGATCCATACCTTATATTACTCTACTAGTCCTACTCTTTAGCTTATTCGAGGTGGGAGTGAGCAGTCACATGTGTCTATCCCGTCGTTACGGGTGTGTATGTGTGGTCTTTGTCGCCCTCCTGGAATATTGGTATCGATAAAGATTAGTTAGAGTAATCAACCCTAAGCCTTATAACAAAAACCCATTTTACCTTTATAAACTTGTTACTCCTTAGCTCTAGTGGTGGAGATGTGTATCCTTGCCAAGCCTATGATAGAATACTCGTCACGACCGAGCAATTGAGCGAATTAGTTACATGTTACCACATAGATTAGTTGAGTGATTTGAGTGTTTTCATCTTCCTATTTCGTGAGGTGTTTGGTTGTGTACTTGTAATAGATCAAATAAATGCTTAAACGGAAAAATCCTTAGGGATACATTTTTATAAACTTCTAAAGGCTACTTGAGGACAAGTAGGATTCAAGTGGGGGGATATTTGATGACATCAAATAACGTCTATTTTATAGCATCATTTATCCCATGTAATTAACCCATTTTGTATAATTATTGCAAAGAATTGTTACTTAATCGTTTATATTTGAGAATTGCAGTAATTATGGAGTACTTGGTGAAGATTGACTAAAAGGCACGCATTCTGGAGCTTAAACAAAGATATTTTGAAGATTACTGTTCTGACGACCAATACACTGTATCCATCAAGGAAGATACGGCGTATCTGTGCCTGCACTCACCAAAGACCACGAAGACCACAAGATCCAATACGCCGTATAAAGGAAGACCAATATGCCATATTCAAGCTCTATGGGAATAAAATATTCTGGAAGATATCAAACATGGTCCCTACTCTAAGAAACCCCTAATACGTCGTATCCAACACCTTGGATACGCCGTATCGACACCGACTTCAGACCTTATAAATAAAGAACTCAAAAACGAGTTTTAGGGTGCTAAATCATATTCTCGATACCTAAACCATAAAAGTAGATTTTCAGAGGAGAAAAAGAGCAGAAGAGGTCGAGCAACGCGATTAATTCCATAGGAGACAACGTGTAATTTCTTATACTCTTGTAATCGTTCAGTTTTTGGTATCATTCGTTAACTCGGTTAGTTTACCTTCGCTAAATCATTACTCTGTATAATTATGACGTTTAAGAGGCTAATACCTTTGGTATAGCCGATTTGTATAAGATCTTAATGTTTGTTGTTGTTCATCTCGATGTCTGAATTTAGTCGTTGATTTGCTTGTTTTATGTTATCATCATACTTGTTTACGTACTTTTGTATGCGACCTATCATTCAACTGGATCTAGTGATACGGACTAAGTAATCTAGATACCGGGATAACTCTCCATATAGTAATTTATACATCTAGATCAATAGGATCACAATTAATGACCTATCTTCACCCTTTGATTGTAAGCTTAGTTGGGCCATAAGGTGACCTTGGTATCAACGAGTACGTTCCAATCAATTGGTAAAGACTTGGTTAGTGGACTACTAGTGTATGAATTGCCATTAAGCAGTAAGTGGGTAAAGTCTCTATGAGCTAGGGTTTAACAAGTTCACCATTACCTTAATCCCTAAGATAGATTATAATCAGCAAATAAGGATGCTTTATGCGGATGCGTTTAATTGGGACAAAATTCTACATGTCTAGGTCTTAGGAAGAAGTCCCGCCTAAGCCTTAAGAATGATATGCCGCTTCGAGACAAGTAATCATTGCACTAATAAATAAACCAACGTTTTGATTGGATTAATGATGGTTAATACAGTTTTCTTATATTTGGCTAGACCGCTCTTTTATCTTCTATTAATTTGCTTGCGTGGGTTAAAGTGTCTTGAATTAGTTTTAGTCACCACAAAACCTGTGCCAGTCTCTCAGGCTAAAAACCCCCTTATCCATTAGATTTAGGATTAACATAGGTTTAGTATAGATTAGACTAACTTAGATTAGAAAAACCAAAGTATTAATACATTGAAAGATTTAACTTCGCTCCAAGTGTTCGACACCCTACTTACCATGAAACTCCCATCGATCGGGTACACTGCCCGTTAAAGTGTTATTTTTGGTTAAGTCAGAAAAATATAAATTTAAAACTTGAATCACAAATCACACCCCTAACTATAACATATCAGTCTGGGTCAACAAAGCTGTCAGGTTGGCTTACATAAAATTCTTCTTTTAATGGCCCGTTAAGAAATGCTGTCTTGACGTCCATTTGAAAGATGGTAAAATTTTTATGAGCAACATAAGCAACAAACATCCTGACTGCTTCAAGGCGAGCTACTGGAGCAAAGGATTCCTCAAAATCAATGCCCTCTTCTTGTTTGTAACCCTTGGACACAAGACGAGATTTTTCGTATGACAATATTTTCTGCATCCGATTTGTTCTTCTAGAGTCATTTTATTGCAATTACATTTCTGTCAGCTGGTCGTGGGACTAATTCCCATACATTTAGTCTCTGGAATTGATGCAGCTCATCTTCCATAGATTCTATCCAGCTGTGATCTGACATAGCTTATTTGATGTTCTTTGGCTCAATTGTACTAAGAGTTAACGCATACATACATACTTCTAAATATGTACTGAGCTTACTTCTTGTCATCACTGGCCTAGAAGGGTCACCAATCACTTGATCCAATGGATGAGCTTTTGTCCATACATGTGTTGAAGGTTGAACGGGAGTGATTACTTACAATTCGGGCGTTGCTGTAGCGATTAAAGATGACTCAGCTTCTTCTAACATTGGAGTATGATATGGAGAAAGCAATGTATTTCCGTCAAAATCCGCAGATTCATCTTCTTGACTTAATTAATTAGCATCATCGTTTAAGTTTGGAAAAAATTGTTCTTCAGAAGAGGATACCAAGGGAGGAGCTTCATTGTCTTCAACAATGATTGAAGATGATGAAGGTGTGTCTTGATTATTTAGAATTGTTTGTGCGGCGGAATTGATGGACACTTTAGATGGTCTCTTCTCAAAGTATTCCTCGAACATTGGACCAAACAAATTATCTAAATATTCTTTTGTCGAAATGGGAGTATCTTCTATTGATGAATCATTATCTTGAAAGCGGTTAGTACTGGTTCTAAACAGTTATGTTCAGAAGCCATATACCTTCTGAGGTCACCATATATTTTAAAAACTTTCCTTCTTCTACCCCAAATGAGCATTTGTTCGGGTTTAATTTCATGTTTATCTGCTGAAGGTTATTGAAGGTCTCTACTATGTCTGCCAATATTTCATTTTTGGTCTTTCTCTTGATGACCATGTCATCGACATATGCCTTCAAGTTTCTTCCTATTTGGGATTGGAAGGCCGAATCTACCAATATTTGATACGCGACACTAGTGTTTTTCAGACCAAAAGGCATTTTGCTGTAGCAGTAAGTTCCTTGGTTCGTATAAAAAGCCTTCTTCTTCTTCTTCTGCCATATGCACTTGATGGTATCCTTTATGGGCATCCAAAAAACATTTATTTCAGAATCCCATAAAGAACTCAATTTTTAGGTCTGTTTCTGGAAGCGGGTAATAGTCCTTCGGACATGCCAAGTTAATATTTTTGAAGTCGATGCACATCCGCCAAGTGACATCACCCTTCTTCACCAATAGCGGATTGGAAATCCGTATAGGATACTTTACTGGTCAGGCAATACCAACTTTCAACCATTCTTCCACTTCTTTAGCCACGCCTGACTTTTCTCATAATTCCTTTTTAGCCACCGGTTGAGCGGTCATGTTGGCATTAAGGGCGTGCTTGATGATATGTTTGGCGACCTCTGTCATTTTTGAAGGATGCCACGCAAATGCATCCTTGTTGTTTTTCAAAAGGTCTACTAATCGAAGCGTGCATTTTTTTTAGAGAAATTGCCTTCCTATAGTGATCATTTGATCCGGGAAGGCAGGATTGACCAAGAATTCTATTAATACAAATAATGTCTAAAAACGTTATTTATATTTTTCAACTTCTCTACGTTTTGATAATCACAAAATGTAAAAAGATTCTACGTAAAAATAAACATAAACAAATATTAGTCGTAAAATTTTATTTCAACGTAAATCACTTAAGGTATAAACAAACAAATACTTAACTTGATAAATGATCAAAGAAATACCTTTTTGTCTTAAACTTTATACTTTTATAGATGTAACAAAACCTTTTTAGAAAAATAAATTAGACAAAATATTTTTGCATTTATAAGAAATGTTTTATTCATGTATATATTTAAAATCAGGTTTCCCCCACCCCTAAAATAAATTCAACCTGAACCAGAAAACATTTCCCTCAAAATGACAAAAAAGGAGCGTCCTATAGAGGATGGTCCCAAATATATATGGGACCGTCCAATAAATCAGGGATCGTCCCCTTTTGGATGCTCCTTTGGCTTCCCTATAAATGGTGGCCCATTTCCAACTATTTTCTTACCTTTTTGCACACAGTTTTTCTCTATTCAAATCCAGTTTACATAATTTATATTCTTTGATCAATTAAGTTGTTTAAACATTGTTTACAATTGATCCAATCATTCCTCTCAAAGTTCAAGAGAAGAATACTTATAACCGTCAAGATACAAAGTATTGTATATTAGTTTGTGCATTCGTAACCTTGTTACGCTCTCGTTGTAATTTGTACATCAACCACACAACCTCCAATATTGTGTAGTAGTTAGATCGGGTTAGTATTTTAGTCCTGAAAATACGTGTGTGAGTGATTAGTCTTTTAGTCCTCAAAATAGATTTGTGAGTGGTAGATTTGTTCTAGCTAAGATTAGAACTCGAAATTTAGCTTAGTGTCAGAAATTGGTGTAAGCGACGATTATATGGTTTTCTTCGCCTGAAGGGAGCTTGTTGACATATTGAAGTGAACTCTCAAGTTGGGTACTCGGGGAGTGAAGTAGGGCAAAGAGGAGATTCGTTACGGATCCACTATAAATCTTCGTGTTGTGGTTTGATCTTTCTAACTCTTTACTATTGTCTTGCATTTTATATTTCATAGTTATTACTTATTGTTATACCTATATTGTGTTCATATTGTGATTGGTTAATCTCAAGTAAACCCGGATCTAAGGTTTTTATAAATAAGTATAATTAAATTTAAAAACCATAAAACTATTCAACCCCCATCTTTCTAGTTTTCCACAATTGGTATCAGGAGCAGGCTAACCAAAGATTTTTAAAATAAACTATATTTTAAAACTTGAATCAATCTGTGGAGTTTGAAAAATACCTAGAAGGACAACCTATGCAAAGACTATCACTTTTTGAAAGTGATGAATTTATTTAATGGAAAAATAGATTTGAGACTTATGTTTAATCAAAAGTTCTAGATATATGCAAAACGGCAAAAGAAATTTGGAAAACTTTGTTAATCACTCATCAAGGTAATAGTCAAGTCAAAGATAACAAAATAGATCTTCTCGTTCAACAATATGAACAATTTATTTAATGGAAAAATAGATTTGAGACTTATGTTTAATCAAAAGTTCTAGATCTTTGGCATGTTATTACCTATGGTGATTTTCAACCTATTGAAAATAACCCTTTAACTAAAAAGAATAAAATTATGCCTTATGATAAACAAAGTGCAGAACTTAAAAGAAGGCTTGCAAAACATAATGAAGCCAATATGGTAATTCCTAATGCTTTACCACATAAAGAATATGAAAGAATCTTTATATGCAAAACGGCAAAAGAAATTTGGAAAACTTTGTTAATCACTCATCAATGTAATAGTCAAGTCAAAGATAACAAAATAGATCTTCTCGTTCAACAATATGAACAATTTACGATTCCAAAAGAGGAATCGATAGATAATGCTTTTGCTAGATTTAATACTATTATTACTAGTCTAAAAGCACTTGATGAAGGTTATTCCAACAAGAACTATGTAAGGAAATTTCTTAAGGCTCTACATCTTAATTGGGGAGCAAAGGTCACCGCAAGTGAAGAATCGAAGGACTTGACATCACTATCACTTAACGAACTTATCGGTAACTTGAAAGTTCATGAAGTGATAATTAAGAAAATTCTAAAATAGTCAAAGGTAAGAGAGAACTGTTAGCCTTACTATTTTGTAAACTGGCGTCTTATACATGAATTAGACTAGATATTGATCAAGCGTTATACGTAGAGACTAATAATGTAAACAATAGATTGCTGGATATGTAATATGCTATATATACTCCTCATGACTCTACATGAGGGGTGTGGAAGAATGTTTGGCACTTTGTATCATAAATAAACTTTTCCTTTTCTCCACCCTCTCTCTACTTTCTCTCTCTAGAAAATATGCATCATCTCTTATACTTTGATCAATCCCGACCCCCCAAAGGTGGTTTTGATACATGTTACAATTGGTTTCAGAGCTCCTCAGGGGTGTGTGTGTCGTGTTTGAGCTAATTCGTGGCTAATTTGGCATATTTTTATGCTTATCATGCATAAAAAGCCACGATTCGAGTTTGTGTGTGCATTTTTTTGCTAAAAAGCTTTAAGCTTTCCTCGTGTTTCATCATTTTGAACGTACATCCAAAGGAAAATCTAAAATCTTGATTGATATAGATCGTTGTTTAAGCTTATTATGGCTTATTTTGTTCCATTCTTTACGTCTCACACTTAAATGATGCAAAAGGGTTCAAACTTGATTTGTAATGACAAAAGTGATTTAAAGTTTGATTCTTGGTGTTTAAAAATATACTTAAAGCCTAAAAAATCATTGTGTTAAAAATTGAAGGATGCGTTTTTGGTTTAAAATGCCTGTGAGAATGGGTTTGCAAGGACAAGGGACAAAACCCATTTCCTATTTTTTATGGAATCCTGCGATAATGGTCTAAATGTTGCGGAAATGAAAACTAGCGGATTACAATACCATCTTTTTGCGACTTTGAAAGCTACGGAAATGAGCCTACGATTTCCAAAACCCTAATCTTGCGATTATGGGCTATGGAAATGGGTTCTTGCGAAAATGGCTTAATGCGACAATGGTAAACGTGTGATTATGGCTTGAAATCATGCAGTTTTGAGTTGCGTGTTTGGACGAGAATCCCTACGACAATCGAAACCTTAATCAAGCAAGAACCCAAGCTGCGTGTTTGGTTATCCTATAAAAATTAAAGCAACAAAAACTAAACCTTAAACTAGCGATTTTGAATCCTACGTGTTTGATCCTACGACAATAAATCCTTCTTAAACTTGCGATAATAGGGTCATGCGAGAATGGGTACTATGTGAAACATGCGGGTTTGCCATACTCACTGAGTCAAGAATGACCCAACTCGTTCATTACCGAGTTAGGAATAGGGTTTGATAACTAGTTTTGAGCCCTATATCGTTTTGACATCGGATATTCTTCCGCTCAAAGTTATTTGCTTATTTAGTCCTTCGTTAGTGCAAACATAACAGCCGCTATCTATTTCAAGTTTAATCCTTAACGAGGACCTGTTTTGCACCGTTAGTCTTTGTTAGCCAAAATCAATAGCGAACGTTAACGTGAAAACAATAACCTTTCAATATAAATTCATTTCACCCTTTGTCTTCCGTTTACAATCAAATCACAACAACGATTACAACAACACATCAAACACAATACATCACACTTAAACAATTCTTATCAAGATTCACCTTCACTCTTAAAGGCTAGTATTGAATTTTAATGACTACAAGGTTTGTGTACGATACTACTTATTTAAGATTGAAGTTATTTGTTTGTTTTTTGCTTCATTGTTGGGTTCATGTTATTAGGTTGTCTTCATCAGTGGTCATCAGTATTAGCCGATAGAATAGATAATGGGTTTTGGATTTGGTTGATCAAGAGAGAATTGTAAAGAAAGTACTTTCTGACATCTTCTCACATAGTATTGCTTATGCAAATACGGGTATATGATGCTAAGTAAGCAGTTCCAGTTAATATAATATGTATACATGTGTATGATGATTCCTTAAATAGTCATCATCCTAGAAGGAGAAATGTGTATATCCGAGGCTTATTTGATTTTGGTGTTGCTGTTTCGAATACATAGAGGGATAAATTGTTTACATCTAGGACTTAGTTGACTTTGGTGTTGCAATGTATATCATCACTATCCTGTAAGGAGAAAAGTGCACACCCGAGACTTTAATGACTTAGGTGCTACGGTTTCGACTTCGTGAAAGGGATAAAGTGTGTAGTTCGGGATTTGAGCTTTATACAACAAGACTGGGATGCTTCCTAAGTGAGACGATGTTAATAATATTATCCTTTCCCATAAATTTGTCCACAATGAGAAAGAAGGTCTTTGAGCCGAGCAGGAAGGAGGTTGTATGACTCAAGACTAGTGCATCAATTCTTATCAGTCTCAAGATTGTCTGTTTGTGAGGGAGCAGAAGAAAAGTAGCCTATTGGTTAGGAGAGAGTAATAACCCAACTAGATAATGCAAAAGAAGTTTTGAGCATAATTCATATTTAAGCCGTAGTATTCGAATAGGGGAACTTCTAGGATGATAAGTGAGAAGCGGATTCAGAAAACTTCGACATGACTAGGAGTGTAAGAAAATAAAGCGTTTTCAAGACATGCAGCTGATTCAAAAACTTTGAGATGACCAGAAGTGTATGAAGAAAGTTTTTGAAGACATGTCAAAAGTTAAGAGGAGAAATCTAATCAAAGCCTAAGATCATTGGTAGAGAAAACTTCTAAGTCATCCTCAGCAGTATGATTACAGTGTGTTCATCTGCAAGCTGAAGAAATAAAGCTGGACTATTCAAGAAGATCAAGATCATTGAAGACAATCTCAAGGAATACTGGACTTCATTTTTATCATTTTTCTTTATTTTTGCTTGTAGAAAACATTGTAACCAATTCACGTGTGACACCATCTTGAAGGGAGATTGTTAGTCTAACTATTTTGTAAAGCTGGCGTCTTATACGTTAATTGGACTAGCTATAGATCAAGCTTTATACGCATGGACTAATAATGTAAACAATAGATAGTTGGCTATGTAATAGGCTATATATACCCCTCATAAATCTCTATGAGGGATGTGGATGAATATTTGATACTTTGTATAATAAATAAACTTTTCCTTTTCTCCATCCTCTCTCTACTTTCTCTCTCTAAAAAATATGCATTATCTCTTATACTTTGATCAATCCTGACCCCTCAAAGGTGGCTTTGATACGTGTTACAAGAACAAATGAGATCTGTTGCCTTAAAATCTAAAAAGGAATCTAGTGATGAATAAAGTTCGGCGTCCGAAAGTGAAGACGAAGAATATGCCGTGGTGGTTAGAGACTTCAAGAAGTTTTCAAAAGACAAAGAAGATTCGTAAGATAAACAGGAGATGAAAAGAAGTCATTCCAAAGGAGCCTGGATGACAAGAACAGAAAGAGCAAAAGAAAATGCTTTAGATGTGGAGATCCAAATCACCTTATCGGAGAATGTCCGCAGCCACCAAGAATAAAAAACCAAAGGGCGTTTGTTGGAGGATCTTGGATTGATAACGGTGAAGAAGAAGAAGAAAAAAAGATCAAAGACGAAACATGTCTCATAGCTCAAGCATCTAATGAGGTACTTTCCGAAACCGAAGATTATAGTGATGATATATCGTCAATAGATGATCTTGAATTAGATAGCGAATATCACCGTTTATGCAAAATGAGTCTAACGATCATAAAAAAAATAAGTCATTTGTTGATAGAAATAATGCCTAAAAACGTTATTAATATTTTTCGACCTCTCTACGTTTTGATAATCACAAAATGTAAAAACATGCTACGTAAAATTAAATGTAAACAAGTTATTAGTTGTAAATTTCCATTTTGACGTAAATCACTTCAGGTATGAACAAACAAATGATTAATTTGTTAAGTGATCAAAGTAAAACTTTTTGTCCTAAACTTTACATTTTTACAAATGTAACAAAACCTTTTTACAAAAATAAATTAGACAAAATGATTTTGTAATTAGAAGAATGTTTTATTTAAATATATATTTGAAATCATGTCCCCCCTAAATTAGATAAACCTGAACCAGAAAACATTTCCTTAGAAAAGGACAAAATTAGGAGCGTCTATACCTGGTCGGCCCCCTTATAGGCTTGTCGGCCCCCTTATTAATAAGGGACCGTCAGGCTTAGATAAGGGACCGTCAGGCATACGTTCTCAAATCTTTGCCTATAAATAGTGGACTGTTCCCACATTATTTTTTATCTCTTTGCATACAGTTTCTTTCTGTTTTAGATCAGCTTACATATTTTCTTATCTTTGATCATTTAACTTGTATAAACATTTGTTTATAAGTGATGCAATCTTTCATCTCCAAGTGCAAGAGAAGAATACTCGTAATCGTCAAGATAAAAAGTATTATAGATTAGTTTGTGTATATGTAACGTTGTTACGATCTTATTGTAGTTTGTACATCAACCACATCTTTTTCATTTTTGTGTAATAGTTAGATCCTGTAGATCATGTTAGTATTTTAGGTGAGAAAATACGTGAGTGAGCGGTTAGTATTTTAGTCCTCAAAATACGTTTGTGAGTGGTAGATTGGTTCTAGCTAAGACTAGAACTCAACATTTAGCTTTGTTTTGGAAACTGGTGTAAGCTACGTGTGTACGGTTTTCTCTGCTTGAAGGAAGCTTGTTGACATAGTGCAGTGAACTCTCGAGTTGGATACTCGAGGAGTGGAGTAGGGCGAAGAGGAGCTTCGTTACCAAACCACTATAAATTCTCGGGTCGTGATTTGATCTTTCTATCTCTATACTTTCATCTTGCACTTTATATTTCGTAG
>BQNB010083572.1:17479-29003 GCA_026074375.1 Tanacetum coccineum | reverse complement strand
ACGATGACTCTCCAGATACATATGCTTTGTACTCAGATGTCTTCTGCCGCTTTGCACTATTCTCCCCCTCAGGATGAGCATTATCATGAGGATCGTCCTGATCTCTTGGGCGAACGGCAGAAGGTTTACATGTAGTTTGTGGTACCTAAAGATTTTCAAACTTCATCTAAAGAGCTAGCCATATTGCTATGTCCTGTTGTTGCAATTGAGGATTGTCTTTCATAGAGAGATATAGTTGATATTGTTGTTTGGGAACAGAGAGTGTTTGTGATTGAGCTGGATGAACATGAAGAATATGTCCAGACATATAACTTCTTAATGACGCATCAACTTGAGAAGGCATCTGATTATCAATAGCTTTCTGAATTTGTGAGGAAATTTCAGCTTGTATATTCCCGCACTCTTGTAAAATAGCTTTAGCAATCATCCGTTCCATCTCTTCTTTAGTCTTTTGTCTCTCTAGAATCAGCCCTTCCGCAACATACACTGGAACTTGATCTCGAACCTACTCAGGATCATGCTTTTTAACCTGCTCCTTAATATGTGTATCTACCATAGTGGGTAATGATTCGACCATTACTTCTTGAAGATGATCAACAAGCGTATTGAATGACTTTCTTGATAAAAATCTCTCTTTGAGATGTTCAAACAAATATTTATAACGTCCTTGTAACTCCTGAAAGAAATTCTTATATCATTTGAACCGAGCAGGTTTGGCTTTGAATAATGATAGAAGTCGATTCGTTTTGGACAATTTGGTGTTGGATGATCTTGATGATGGTGTAATTTTAGTAACCATTTCCGTTAATTCTTGGAGTTTCTTAGTATCCAAAGATACGAGATCAGTATGAATCATATGAGATCTAATTGGTGTGGGGAATGGTGTACTCCTAGAATCCTTTATAATCTTCCCTTTCTCCCTTCTCTTCAATGCATGTACTTCATCAGTTATTTCTTCCTCCTCTTCATTAACATTGACAGGTATGACAACATTAGTAATTTCCACCTCTTCAGCATTAATGATCTACACCTCCGGACTTTCCTTATCACTCCTGGGCTCTAACCTAGTGCTGGGAATATTTGGTTCATCATTCCTAGGGTGTAAACTATCATCAATAACATTCTCTGATCCTTCCACTATCTTTTCAATCTCTTCAGACTTCAAGTGCTTGTTGACCAGTTCCGCATTTTCTATGGCTTCTTGCTCTTCTCGACTTTTATGCTCAGCAAGACTTACTTGTAATGTGTCTTGTAAGATCATCTCATCTGCTTTATCAACAGTTGGCACTGGAGCTGGTGGAGTTAGACGTGTAGATTTCCTTTTAGGTAGACGAAAATGAATCACAATAGACCGTTTTGGAGCACTTGACTCTACTGCATCCATTTTAGGGTTAGGTGACCTAGGGGCGCTAGGTGTCCTATGCGTTCCTTGGGTAGACTCAGTCGGTTGTGACTGAGTCAAAGGAACATCTAACCCAAACATCTCCGCATACATCCTATAATGCTCTGTGTGCTTCATCTCTTCAGTGATCATCCAATCTGGAATTTGCATGCCAACTTTATCTTTGCGTCTCCTTGAATTAAAGATATTTTTCATTATATCATCATCTTGCAGGTTGTGATACATGTCATGAGCACATCTTGAAATTTCAGGGAAACTGGTCTTGTAATGACTAATGATGATCTTTGTAAATCTTGGATAAGGAATCGAAGATGTTGGATGATGAAGAGAATATTAAAGTCCTTCCTATAGTAACTCTGCATAATCCACGTGAATGTTATTGACAAAGCAATACATCATTTGCATTATCTGCAATGGCGGTTGATCCCATCCAGTGACACGTGTTGTCAAGCATTTAGAAAATATCTTGCATAACGTTTGCCATGGTTGCAGAAGACTAGTTGTCTTAAAGCTTGATGATGTCTTTAGCTCCATTGTAAAGCCCAATTGTTGTTTATAGAATGGAACCATGTCAGAAATTGATGGTGGTGGCACGAATGAATTATGATTGTTGTCATTTGCGTGTGGTAGATGAAAGATTGTTCTGAAGTCATCCAGTGTAAGAGAAAGTTCTTTCTTGTCCAGCATAAACTTGAGCCTATACTTTGAACCGTCTTCCTTCAAAGTATGCCAGAACTGTGCCATATAAATCCATCGTACGGAGGAAGAAGCTACAATACTGAATCGTAATGGATGATTCTTGATGATGTTCGTCAGAATTTTGCTTTCCGGTGGGCATTGCACATTTTCAAGATCGACTTTCTTGTTAGCATCCATAAGATCATATCTTTTGTTTTGAGGACACAGTTCATCTGGATGAACCTCAGTTGCATGTTGTTGTTGTGCCATGATGATTACTAAATTATTAAAATTGAGAGGTTAGATAACAAATAATTCATTTGACATTTTTGTCTTTTTCCACTCTGTCTGTTTTATATGTTCTGGCAATTCTTTTTGAACATATTTTTGATCATTTTCTTTCGCATGTGCTCGTTCTTGCTTTTTCTAGCACATGCCATACGCTTTATTGGAATTATTCTTTTTATTTATCATTTTTGTGTGTTCTGGCAATTCTTTTTCGAACACACTTTTGATTTGCTTTTTCGCGTATGAATTTAGCTCTCTTTCTGTTTTTAGAATATCCTCACCAGAAATTCTTTGTGACATTGGTATGTGCTTAATTACACATACCATTTTCCACTATAAACGGACTTAAATGAATAAAAACATACCAAAAATACATTGTATGTGTATGTTTGCATTTGTGTTGTGCAGGAAACGGATATTCAAGAAAAGAACAAAAAGAAAGCCAAAAGCAAGCAATTCCAAGCACGGAGTAGAAAAGGGCAAAGTCAAAAGTCAGACAAAGCAAGAAAATACAACTTTGGGGGGCCAAAACTGCCAAAACCTCAAGTTGTATTGCAAAAGAGAAAGACAAGGGTTAAAATTGCAAAGAAGGTAGAGATTGCATTTAAGTTATATAACTTAAGGGGACCATTTCTGCCTACTCCCCAAAAAGTCTTCTTTCCCGCCCAACAAACCCAGGTACAACTTGTATGTCGCCCCATACTTCTTCCCTGCAAAACCACTTCTCTCCCTAGCCAAAATCATTTCATCCACCCTACTAACCCATCCCAGTTGTATAAAAGCCATGTTGGCAATCCCTCACCTTTCCCAAGTATCTTCAATGGCTGAGATTGCTCTCCAAAGAAGCACAAATAAAATTAAAGGCTGGGATTTGCTTTAGACTTGTCTCACACAACAAGCACACTTTGTTTTTATCTCTACAAAGAAGCACAAGCTGCAAGATGAAGACTTCGGCTATAAATAAGAGCCTTTTGTAAGCCTTTGAGGCAACCAGTTTTAATTTTTAATATAACTTAGTTTATTTTAAGTCATTTACAGCTTTTACTTTCAGTTTTGTAACACTTTCAAGTTTTAATGCAAGTTTGAAGTTTTTAAAGTCAATTTACAATACCAGTGTTAAGTTTCTTAATCATATTGTTTTGTGTTTAAAAAGTTCTCATCACAGCTTACTCATAAGCTGTTTTCATTAAGTAAAAATAAAAGGTTAAGTAGTTAAGAGAAAATCACAAATATCACTCTCAAATATACCACAGCTTATGTTATGGATGATAAGCCAGTTCTGGATGGGCTTATGGACTCTCACTAGCTTGTTTTATACAAGCTAGAGCTTGTAGATTCTCTGTTTAACCCTGTTTTGAGCAAGGGTGTTGTAAGTTTTTCTTTTTCTTATTGTTCTTATTTTCTGCAGAACTGTTTTAAGTGCTTATTTTGCTTATTTGCTAGTTGAAAAGTGTTTGTATTACTTTCTTACTTAGTACTGATAGTTCACTTGTTAAAACTGTTAGTTATAAGTTAATACTGCTAGTTCACTTTTGGAGCAGTATTAACTTAAAGCTACCAGTACTAACTCCAAGTTAGTACTGCTAGTTCATTTTCTTGGATTTCAAAGGTAGCAGTACTAACTCAGCTAGCAGTACTAACTCCAAGTTAGTACTGTTAGTTAAAACTGTTAGTACTGGTGGGCCATTTTAGCTTATCAGCTTATTATTTCAACTTATTTAAGATTTCTTTAGCTTTTTAAAGTAGATTAAGCCTATTTTAGTCTACTGTATTCAGTAGAACTTATTTGCCCTTTTCAAAATAATTTTAAGAGTTTATCAGTTTTAGTTTTCTAGCTTATTTTGTCATTTTAATTCATTAAAGTTGCTTATTCTTATTACTAAGTACTTTTTAAGGTTAGGTGAACTTCTGTTTTAGCTTGTTAGCTTATTTATTAATCCTTTAAGTCTTGTTAGCCTAGCAGTACTAACCTTAAGCTAACAGTACTAACTTTAGCCTAGCAGTACTAACTCCAAGTTAGTACTGGTAGTTAAAACTGTTAGTACTGTTGTTAGTACTGTTGTGTTTATCTTGTTAAATTTAGCTTAATTGCTTTTTATATTTGCTTATTTAGAGTCAGTTTAGCTCATTTGATTTTTCTTAAGTTTATTTGAGCTTATTTGTGCCTTAGTTTAAAGTTTTAAAGTGTTTTTATCATTCCTAGTTTTTATTCTTGTTCCAGTTTATTCTCTTTGCTATTTTTGTGTGCTTTTGCTTATTATTATTATCAGTTTTAGTGCCCAATCATTCCCTGTGACATTCTAACACAAATCATCAATCGTAACTCGATTTTCCATTCTAGCCTCGTTGGGACATAACGACCCGGGAACACTCTATACTGATTCCGGTTTCTTGATTTTGTGGGTCCTGATCCTTGTTTTATATTTATAGATGTCTACGTTTATTTATATATAATAAGGTCTAAGTTCGCGCAAGTCAGCTCACATTTGCTATCACTTTGGTTATGTGTCTCATAGAAGATGAGGATTTTTGTCAAGAGGTTGCGATCTACTTATATTTTACATATTTATTTATGAGTTTGACGTCACATGGATAGTACAAGACATAAGACACAAGTTTGGGTTGTTCTACTTCAGCATCAAGTTCGTTATACTTAGTTTTCTTCATCAGTAATCATTACATAGAGCCTACAGAATTTAAGATTCCAGAAATGGTTAACATATGGGTTTTAGGGGAATCTTATTGTTAAAATGTTTAACCATTTACAAGCATCATCGAGGTGAAGGTTTTTACTACTGCTAGTCATTAGTACTACTGCTGGTGTGAGTTTCTACTACTCAAGTTCATTTTTCTTATTGTGCTTAATGGTGGATAATTTGAGGTGCAAGAAGGCTTGTATTAGGAGTGTGATATTGGTTTGTAGTGGTCAAGATCAAAGTTGCTTATATTTATATGTCCCCTATTGGATTATGACAAAAAGGGGAAGAAGATGTTAACATGTACAATTGGCAACTTGTAGATCCTTGGTGTGGCATGGTACAAAGGAGATCATAAGTTAAGGGGAATCAGTTTACAAGGAAGTTTGTTTCATTCAGGGAGATCCATGATCTCAACTTCAGGGGAAGTTTGTTCAAGAATTTGTTTGTTTTGTCATTATCAAATAGGGGAAGATTGTTGGGTTTACAGATTTGATGAGACAAAAGAGCAACAGAATGAAACATAAGGACTAAATCGTCAGGATCAGAATTCTACAAGCTGGTGGAGAATTATGAAGATTTGGTCAAAGATTTACAAGATAAAGATTAGAAAAGTATTTAAATTAGTTTAATTAGTTTCCTTATCTTATTGATTTACTTCCTTTGTAAGTCTTGATCTCTCCCTATATAAAGAGATCATAGACATAGGTTTATCGTATCCCAAAAAACATAGAACTCTCCTAATGAGAGTCTAGAAAATATGTGTGTGTACACGTTTAGTTAGAAGTTAGATTAATAGTTAGTTAGTCAGTAGCCCCAAGTTATAGAGTTGGGGGAAAGGTGGAAACATATGAAATAAAGAAAAACCTTGAAAATAACTTTGATTCATGTTTATTATTCTGATGTGCAATTTATCAATCATTGTTATTATATTCTAGATGAGTCTTAATAACGATCTTAACAGTTCCACCAAAGATTGAATCGTCCTGCCCGTTTGAATTTAATAAAAAATTAATTTTGGGCGAGTCAAGCTAGTGACTCATTAATAAACAAGCGCTTCTCAGGAGGCAACACGTGTTATCTATCTATTTTTATTTTTATTTTTTATTTTGAATAAGTGTGATAAAGTATGAGAATAAGTGTGTTGTGTTTTGTTGGTATCCGTTTTGCTCGCATATCATGAAGACTACCGTGCTTGTTTTTAATCCTCCAAAACTCAGTCTCCGATTATTTACATGATTATATCTAGGGAAATCTTCTATCCTGATCATATATATAATATCTGAAATTGTTTTCCCCTTTCACACTTGGAATTTTTAGCATTTGCCTTTTTTGTTCTTAAGTGTGAGGGTGGCACCCGACATTTTTTAACATTGAAGCCAATGTTTAGTTCTAAGTGTGGGGGGGTTTCTATCGAAATGATCATACCTGTGCTTGTATGTGCCCCACGCAACCCCGTTTTAACCTATATATTGTTTTATTTTAGTATTTTAAAAAATGATATAAAAATGTGTTAAAATAAGTAGGCCCGTAGGCTAGAACTAGGGAGTTTCTGACTTGACCGAGTGTTGCACTCTAGCTTTCCCCTTAGCTTTCGAGACTAAGTGTTTGAAAGACTTAAAATGTTTGCAAAGAACGAAAAATGATAGAGTTGAATATAAGTTAGATGCTAAGCGTGGAGTAGTTGGATCTCTTTAGAGCTCATAGAGGTTAATTGTGGCTTTTTGCTCCCATCAGCTAAACAAATGAAATAAAATAATTTTCAATAAATAAAGTTGCTTTGGTTTTTTTTATTCTTAGTTTTAATCCCTTCTTAGAGATTCCTTCTGATGAAAGTAAGGTACACATCGAGGTTTTGTCAATGTTGTGGGGAAATAGGCTACCGATTCCTGACGGTTCGCTCCTGTTGTCTAGGTAGTTAAAAGACCACAAGACTTGAAATTTGGCTATAATAATAAAAATGTAATAAACTGAAGCTGAAATAAGACTACTGTTTCCAGACGGTTCACTCCCGTTGACTCAGTTGTTTAAAGGGTGGAAGTAATAATAATAATAACAATCCTAGACTGATAAAAGTTTACTGTTTCATGACGGTTCGCTCCCGTTGACTCAGAATTCAAAAAGGTCGAGGAAATTCCCGAGGTCGAAATAAGACTATTGTCACACCCCGACAATGGCAGAAACTCAGGAATGCAACATAATGATCAATCATAACACAAGATACAAGATAGAGAAAACTACAATGCATAAACTTCAAGTGTTACGAAGACCATCTACCTCGAACAAACTCGAGTGATGTCCCAAATCACAATCAAATCCATAATCTCTTATAACTTCTAATAGCCCACATAGGGGTCCAAATCCAAACTTAACCCAAGAACATCCAAATACTAAAAAAATCAACAAGCAAGCAAGACTTCACATGAAAAATCCACACGAGATACTTCTAACCTTGCCATCACATATCACCAATTTATTCCTTTTTCACTTCACCTGAAAATGATACTCGAAAACGTCAACAATAATGTTGGTGAGCTCGTAGGTTTGACTTTAACCCAAAAGTTGTGCCAATATTTCAAACAGTGGACAATAGTGCAATATGACAGTGAATATATATGCAAACAATTCCTAACATAGCATCCCCGCTAGTCAATCACCATATGTCACTTACGCACATAAAGGGCCTACCAGCTGGAGCACTAAATTAGGGCAGGACCACACACAAACTAGGGTAGGCGTACCCATCCGCTCCAATAATCACACAAATACTGGGTAGGCGTACCCATCCGATCCAAACAATCATACAAATATTGGGATAGGCGTACCCCTCCGATCCAAACAATCATGCAACACATAATATTCACATAGTAGTCATAAGCATGTATCTTGTCCCAAAAACAAAACCACATTTCGCACAGTTCAATTCAAAATAGTTTAAAACACATGTGAGTATCATTTTCCCCTAACGGAAAAACAGTAGAAAATAGGGCTACGAGAACTCACCTTGCAACGACGTCCGCACACGACCTAGTCCAGTTAATGTCCCATTTTAATCATTCATTTCCAAAATAGTCTTCATGTTTGATTCATAGAGTTTAGACGCGTTGTATAATTACCCATAACAATTTAGCGATGTGATAGTTGACGACATTTTCCAACAATCATATCAATCCCATTACTCAATAATACTTACTTATACTATTAAAGAAAATTGTTAAGTAATATAAGTAAATATTTATAATTAATAATTATAAATATATCTCGATAAGTCCATTCGGTGACCTCAGTCATCGTGAAATTAATCATAATATGGTTGAAAATGGAACGTTTACTCATAATAAACATATTTGTGAAGTTTCGAGAAAAATTATATTTTTCGTATTTTAGTGAATTTATTAAATAAATAAAATAATTAAATAATATTTTATTATTTAAAAATCAAAAATCATGTTTTTAGGTAAAAATTTTAAGTATAAACTTTTTACGAAATTTCAACATGACCCGTACGTTCATACAACGTTTTCCAAGGTTTTTTTACCTTTATTTCAAACACTTTCCAAACTTTCGACACTTTTCCGACAAAATTCCAAAATCTTGATCTTTAACGTTTACTAAAACGTTTTTCCCCAAAATATCGTTTAATACCACTTCGTAAATACATTTCACTTTCAAAAAGTCCGTCAAAACTCTTATAACGACTAAATATCGCTTATTGGGCTTTAAGGCCCAATAAGGGTCCATTAAGATATTTATAAGTCCAAAATACGATCCAAGTCCAAAACCAAGGTCCATTTATATACATAAGCTTATACTAATAAGTAGAAAATAATCCGGACCACAATAAGCCCTCCCATTAAGCCACGGCTTAAATAGGCTTATTGGGTCGTGAGTCCATAAGCTCCACAATACATATATTAAGCTTGACAATAAGCTAATAAGCTACGTATCGCATTTGGTTACTACCATAAGCTATAAAAATAGTCCACGACATACGTCATACCACGTAAATAATCAAAACACATTTCCTTGTGTTTTTCAAAATAAGCCGCGAGCCATAAGCTCACAATAAGCCACGAAATAAGCCCAAAAATAAGCTATACATGCTATTATACAAAATAAGCTATTTAGCAATATATGTTTTTCAACCATCACGACCACAACATCAAAACTACAAAACCCTTTTATTCCCTTTTGAATTCGACGTAAGCCAAACACCCCTTTTTATCCATTCCGTTTCCAAAAATCGATTTTTACGACGATCAACTTGTACAACTAACATCTATGAATCAATATAAACCCAAAAGGACAAACGAAATTTAAATTTGAAAATTACAAGAAAATCTTCAAAAATGTAGATTTCGACACGAACCGGACAACCCAAACGTTGTTTAAATAAATACCCAAATACTCGTATCAACCCAGAATATCACGTTCTTGATCAAAGTTGGAAAATCTATGGTGGTTTGTGGTGGATGGTGGCGGACGAAACACACACACACCCCTATGTGTGTGTGTTTTTTTTTTTGAAAATAAGATGAATGAATGGAGATGCTAGTGGTAAAAGAGAATATATGTGTACAAGTGCTAGACAAAGGAGCTAAAATCAAGCCTCCTTGTCCCCTCTTGGACTCATAACCGGCCATGGGATCCTATGGGGTCTCGGGTCTTTCTTTTCATGTCGGGATCACTTAAAAGCTCGTAAAACTTGGTCGTAAAATTTTCCCCAAAGTTACTTAGCATTTATATTCACCTTAAAAGTACTTTTCCATTAACCTAGAGTATTTACACGATATATTTACACTTTAAACCCTTCAAAACTCATTTGAACATTAACAGACGTGCCAGGACTCGTTTTTCGGCATTTCTCAAAATTCACGGGTCAAACCACCCGGAATACAAATAACATAATAATAACCTATAAAAAGTAATATTATTCACAAATAACCATAAATTACCATGATTCTCAACAAAATCACCACCGTTAACACGGTACAGTATTTGAATAAACTGACAAACGTCAAATAGTCAAAGGACTAAAATGAAATATTCAGAACATAAAAAGGGAAAGGGTTACATTCTACCCCCCTTAAAAGAATTTCGATCCCGAAATTCAGCTACTAACATCACTAAACAAATGCGGGTACTTCAGTTTCATCTTATCCTTACGTTCCCACGTGAATTCAGGACCACATTTTGAATTCCACCAAACCTTGACGATGGTAATCCTACTACGCTTCAGCTTCTTAAACTCTCTTTCCAAAATTTCCACAGGCTCTTCTACAAAATTTAACTTATCATCAACTCGAATCTCATCCAAAGGCACTTGCAGTGTTGGATCCGCCGAACACTTCTTAAGGTTCGACACGTGGAACGTGTCATGAACACCATTCTATTCCTCAGGTAAGTCTAACCGATAAGCCACGGGGCCTAATTTCTCAACAATCTCAAAAGGTCCAACAAATCTAGGTGCTAGTTTCCCTTTCTTCCCAAAGTGTACCACACCTTTCCAAGGCGACACTTTAAGCAAGACATAGTCACCTACACTAAACTCTAGAGGCTTCCTCCTCTTATTAGCATAACTTTTCTGACGATCACGCGCAGCCTTAAGTCTATCCTTAATCTGCGAGATCTTCTAAGTAGTCTCTTGCACTAACTCAGGTCCTATTAATTGGCCATCTCCAACCTCAGCCCACATAATTGGCGAACGACACTTTCTACCATACAATGCCTCAAACAGAGCACATCTCATACTAGAATGATAACTATTGTTATACGAAAACTCGACCAACGGAAGATGAACATCCCAACTTCCTTCGAAGTCTAGGACACACTCTCTAAGCATGTCTTCCAAAGTCTGAATAGTACGCTCACTCTAACCATCGGTCTGAGGGTGATAAGCTGTACTCATGTCTAAACGAGTTCCTAATGCCTCTTGCATTGACTGCCAAAACCTTGATGTGAAATGACTATCACGATCCGATATGATCAAGATCGGCACACCATGTCTAGCAACTATCTCATTCAAATACAATCTAGCCGATCTATCCATCTTATAATCCTCACACATAGGTAGAAAATGAGCAGACTTAGTCAACCGATCCATAATGACCCAGATTGTGTCATGACCACTACTAGTCCTAGGAAACTTAGTCATAAAATCCATAGCTATTCCTTCTTATTTCCATACGGAGATCTTAGGTTGCTGGAGCAAGCCAGATGGCCTTTGATGCTCAGCCTTAATTTTTAAACAAGTCAAACACTTACTAACATACTCAACTATGTCCTTTTTCAATCCAGGCCACCAATACCTATCTCTCAAATCATAATACATCTTATTAGCTCATGGGTGTACAAAGTACTTCGACTTATAAGCTTTATCCATTATTAGGGTTCTCACCTCACCCTTCAAAGGTACCCATATTCGATCCATGTAGTAAAAAGTCCTATCACTTCTCTGTTC
>BQNB010083572.1:3541-16473 GCA_026074375.1 Tanacetum coccineum | reverse complement strand
CCGGGAATATACACATGAATAATAAACGTTTTAAATAAATTATATAAAACGTTTATGAAAATTTTTCGAGTAAATACTCATTTTTATCTGAAAAATGATTTGGAAAACAATGGTGCAAGTTTCATATTTTGAATCATCCGTTAAATCGCTCAAACGAGTCCCGAACCACTTTTTATCAAAACTACACTAAAAATTTACACAAGGAACCCCCATCTATTTGAGACATGTCATTTTTAATTCTAACTTTTAATATATATATAAACTGTATATATTCTTTTTCATTTCATATAAAAACTAAACAACACTCCCATCATCTCTCTTCTCTCTCTCTTTTCCGGTGACCACCATCGCCGGATCCGGCCACCACCAGCCGCCGCAGGAAAACTTTTCCAGCGAGTTTTTCGGTCAAACCCAAAAAATGATCCTCACCACCCGATCTACTCGATCCCCTACATCACTCTCCTCCACGCGCCACCCACACCACCATCGTCACCTCACCATCACATCCACACACCACCAAGGGTGCGGCTGTTGGTGGTAAACATCAATGAGGGTGCGTTTGTTCTTGGTTCGCAGTCGCAACAAGGGTGCGTTCGGTGGTATAATAGCAGCAGGGGTGTTCGTTTGGTTTTATAGAGTCACCCACCAGGGTGCGTTTGCTGGTTCGTACCACGAGAAGGGTGCGTTGGTTTTTCTGTCACCGAAAAGGGTGCGTTCGGGGTAGGGTTTGCACCTAGGGTGCGTTTTGGTTTTGTTAAAACAGCCAGATGAGGGGCTGGCGTCGGGTTGGTGTATCAACCACAAGGGTGCATCGGTTGTGGTTAACATAAACACCGGGGGGAGGGGGGGGGGGGGGGGGTTCGATTGGGCCTTAACTTCCAAAAAGCGGGGCGTTTGAGTACAAGAGACAGATAGATGAGGTCTTGGTCAGTAGCAAGAAAGCTAGCTTTTGGTTATAGATGCACCAAGAGGGTGCGTCGTTTCGGACAATCCACCACAGGAGGTTTGGTTTGGGTTTAGCACAGGGCGATGTTGGTTGCTTTGATATATACACCTTAGGTGTTTCGGTTGGTTTAACAACCACAAAATGGGCGCTTTGTTTCGGTTGGGCTGGCGAACACTAGCGCGCGGGATGTGGTGGTTGTTGGCTGCCACCATAGGCCGGTGTGGCTTGGTTGGCTAGCCGACCACAGTCGGTGTGTTTGGTTTGCTGCCACCACAGGCTGTGTGGTTGGTTGGCTGCCACCACAGCCGGGTGTGGTTTGGTTTGGCTGCCAAACTAACCGAAAAAGGTGGCTATGGCTTGGTAAAAAAATATAATAAAAAATGGTGTTTGGTTGACTGTCATTAACAGCCGGGGTTTTTGGGTGGCTGGGAACAACAGCCGAAAAGGTGCGTTTGGATTGTTTGGTCTTACAACTTCGAAAAGTAGGATGCGTTTGGAGATTTATTTGGGCAACACAAAAGCTATTTCGATATTTCATTTATTTGTATCAGTAATATATGAGATGAAATCTATGTAATCTTGCGCGCTCTAGTAAAATAAAGATATTAATATTAAAACGAGGATTGATAAAAATCTATAATAACATTAAGTCACGTATTTTAGAAGCGTATTTGAGCTAAAAACTACTTTAGGCGCGTTTTTATTAACAGATAATTGTGAGCAGAAAACGAACATGAGATTCGGTAGATTCGATAACTTTGCAAAGTCCAGACTTGGGTATTACAAATATAACAAATTATGATTTTGACGGACGTTTTGATTATAAAACTTGACTTTTAACCTCCTCAATAACGAAGAAACCGAGTGAAATCGGAATATACACTTTATAGAAAATAGTTATTTTTAAAATATTAAAAATTGACAGTAAATTAATTAAATGATTTGAGCACTTTCGAGTCCGTTTCGGCCTTCCGGCGAAACACAAAAGTTGTTCGTAATGACGTTTTACTTTCCCCGTGTAATGTCAGTTTTAAAATTAACATAGGCAGGTCAAAACCTAAAGGCGGTTGAGTCTATTATTTCAATTAATTATATTTAAGACCATTGTTCTCTTAAAAACTAATAGACAACAAATAGTAACTTTCACTAAATATCGACATAAGCTATGAATTGACAAAAATAGTATATATTCATATAATAATACCAAGGGTTAAGTTTAAAGACGCCGCAAGTGGATTTCTCATCACACTTTATAAATGTATGTATGGCGGCCTAGTAAAATAAGTATGTTTTCGTCGTTACAATGTACGCATCATTGATCGTTATATTAATGACGTGTATTAGAAAATAGAGCGACATAATTATAGGGTCAGCCGAGAGATCGTTGCAGAATCGGTTGTGATTATTTGGATTTTTTTTGATCGAAATAAGGGTCCTTTGATCAAGTGAAGTTTATAATAGCTCCCCTTTTTTACATCGTTTAGCATAAATTTGGGTGAGAACATGCTTTGTTGCAAATGCGTTTACATGGTTGATTACAAATTAGTTGGCATACTCATTTAAAGCATAATTACTCTATGGGAGATAGCATTATTTGGACTTTATTTTTGTTCACAAATACATAAATAATGTTTACATTCGAAATGATTGTCGATTAGCGATTGGATTGTGGCCTGCGGGGCCAACAATCATTACAAAGCTCTGCCGTTTCTTTGGAGGGAACAACCATAAATGGAACACATTATTTTATTCCATACGCCTCGAATGTGGTTCTAGGAGGAAGCACCGATTGATGGGAACACAATTATATAGTATTAAACTGCTCCGAACCGGAAGTGTTCTTGAGGGTGCATACACCCCTTATTGGGAGGTACACACATTATTTGTATTACTATACTGCCACGGTGTTCTTGAGGGAACACCCATGAGTGAACACATTATTTTAAATCACTGCCCAGATATTGGTTCTTGAGTGGTACACTTGTGATGGGTAGCATACAAGTCTACGTCACAAGCGTCCATGAACTATAAATTCACTTATGAGGGTAGCGCAATGTTATATAAATAAGAAACTATTTGGGATGATAATCCCCGTACTCGTAAGTGATTCGCTATCACTTGCAAACCGAACCAGTTATAGTTTTGTCTGCCGCATGGTGTTATGAAATAGATCTATTCGGGATTGACAACCCCCGTTCGGATGATTAGCTATCACTGGACAAATAAACGTTATAACATGTCGGATCACGTTAGGACTACAGGGCCCCCAGCAAATAGATATGAATTCTTACTGTTATATTAGTGGCATTCAGTTTTCAAGAGCTTTAGGGATTAATCTAAACATTGTTTTATACTCACATGGATATTTACTGTGCCTTGAATAAAGTGGCAATACATACTTGAAACATTTTGGTGACATTAAATTGGTCATGCATTCTTTATAAATCTTTGGAATAAGATTGGTACTTTTGGTGACATAAAAATGTTCTCTTCTTATACAATCTTTGGGATTATTTAACGATGGTAACTGTTAATGATACCGGAGTGGGACAAATACTTTCATATAAACTTACATACATATTTAAAAACAAATCTATGAACTTCAACCAACTTTAATGTTACACGTTTTAAGCATGTTTTTCTCAGTGGTGAATTTAGATGCTTGGATTATAGATGTGCATTAGGAGCTGTGTACATTTAAGTTTTTACATGGTGCTGCATTATTAAGACAACTATTATTTTGAATTTCATAAAAATCAACGAGATTGTTTTACAAACACACTTTTTAGAGGTCGTTCCTCGAAACTTGTAATCTAACGTGTGTATTATGAAGTAGCACACCCCATTGGTATTCCGCTGCTATTTGATGATCTTTTTTGGGGTGTAAACAGATTGGTATCAGAGCATTTAATAGAGAACTAGGTGCATATTTTACCCTACAGACTATAACCGTTTTCACAAACAAGTAAGAATAACATTGCATCACATCAAACATTTTCAAAGTGGCATACCCACTACTTGCTTATGATGCTTAATTCACGTGCTTGCATTAAGTCTTACGTGACATACATATATATAAAATATATATGTGGCTTGCATATCCTTTCACTATATCTGACAACGCTTATTTATATAAAGTTATTATATAAATATCCCAGAAAGTTTTTAAGACATATGTGGTTGCACAATGGTCTCATAGCTACTCGTTCAGACATAGTTTGTTGCGGCAATGGGGCACAACTTCGTTCTCATGACATTTAAGTTAAATAATGGTCTCTAAGGATATATTATTTCTTCAGATCTTTATACATATTTGAGTATAACACGAGACCATCATAAATTTGTTTACATGGAATTATTATGAATCCTAATCATTACAAACTTGTATGAGGCGTGAGACTTGTAAAATGAGTGATTGATATGATAATTTTGCTATGTAAACAATGACCCGTCCATAAATTTTGTGTACATGGAAGTAGTATGAATCTAAGTATTACAAATCTGATATGGGTAGGACTTGTAAAGTGAGGATTGATATGAATTTGTTACTGGTTACAAACCCGTCACACAGTTCTGTTTACATGGATTAAGTAATGAATCTAATTATTGTCAATCTTGTATGGGCAACTTGATAATAGGAAGAATTGATATGATAATCGCTATTTGATTTTTCTTTCATAGGAGATCGTTACTTATTTACTCTAACCAAGTACTCAGTAATTTTATCTTGAACTCAATGTTGATCATCGAACTCGGCCTGGCAGTTTTTACATCCCATCTGTCCAAAGACATGTTTGGAACACTCGTCCCATACTCAATAGAACACATGACATCGTCATCAACCACAACTTGAAGTTATGTGAGTACGTTATTGCACCGGGCATTATTAAGTAGTAGAATGATTTAGTAATCTAGTTAGTTTGAAAGGATTATGGGACGCCTCTATCATTTAAATAAATCAATTATAAATCACCTAAACGAATTAAAATGGAACAGATTGAAGTCATATAGATTATCATTTCTTACTTACATAAATTTGGACGCTTCTTTATTTAAATAAAAATTAAAATGAGATGGGCTTACATTGGTATCCGATATGACACAGTAAATAACCTGAAATCATAATCACTCAGAATCCGTTAAAATGTCTAAGACACAATCGTCTTCCTACTGCAGGCAGAATCTGGAAGCCTCGCTTCGAACTACCTTATCTCATTCTTAAGTATTTACTTTTGTCGTTGCTTAATCCCGCGATCAACGAACTGTTACGTGGAACATAACGAGACTTGTTACAAAGCACTTGAGTGTAATGGAGTTGATTCGTCCTCACACTAGCAACTGCAGTACCAAAATCCGCCGTCTATCCATAACTCTTCCGCGAGCTCCTCCCATTTGTTAATAACTTTATTCTTGGAATATTGTTTCGTTTCACCTAAATGTCCTCATTCTTGGCATCTTCATCACCATTTGTTATATATTGAAGTATGTCACTTTACACTGCTATTGTGTCCTGGAGCGTCCCGACTGATACAACTTTATTTAATAGGTTATGCAACTCCCCTTAAACGAGATAAACACCTATCGAAGAACAGATAGTATGGACTATTCATTTCCGGGCCACTAGTAGAAAGACTTATGTCGGCATACATCCTAGTACTATCTACTCTCGCCAAGTCAGTTGGGTTACGTATCATAATAACCACTTGAAATTGATTTCATCGAACATTAAACGAGATAGTATAAACGAGACACCGATCCTCTGTAGACATTATAGACTTATAACAATGGATAACAAATCAATAAACTATTTCCTTTCTTAATTGATTGATCATAACATTGTATCACTACATGAACACAGCCTGACATGAATTATTGCCTCATCATCAGCATCACCATCCTTTTCATTCTTCTTAACATCATCATTATCATCATCAAAATGTTCACTATCTTGTTTATCTCCCCAGTTAAGAATGACCTTCTCCTTAGTGATGTCTTTATCATTATCAAGAACCCTTGGTTTAGCACCAGTTCCTTCACTTGAGGTAGCAGAGACGACTGTGGACTCATCAGGAACCCCTAGTTTACTACTAGTTCCTTCATTTGAGCCTCTAATACTTGGTAGTCTTCTGCTTGTCTTCTCACTATCTTTTAGAGCTTGCATAATGTTTGCAGCTTCTTATTCAGTAGGAGTAAGAGACAGAGCACCATTAATCTTAGCTTTTGAAGTGGCGGGTTTTGACTTTGGAGCACTTGGAGTATCTTGAATTACTATACTCTTAGGGCTTCTTCCACCAGACTTCTTCTTTGCAAATTCAGGGACAGATTCAGTCACGATCCTAGCATGTGTAGCATGGACTTTCCTTGCTGCTTCTGCTTCTTCTACTTTAGTTTGACTGATTGACTTAGCTAATTCCAATGCATCATCAGGATCATCAGAGATAATGTTGTCATCAGCAGACAGTGTGACTTTCTTCTTGACCACTCCTTTGCTAGCAGTTTTCTTCTTAGCAGGTTCTAGTTCAGGTTCAGACTCTTCAGATACATCAACAGTTTCCTAAGAGTCATCAACAGCCTTCCTGCCCTTTGAACATTTTCCTCTGCTTTTCTTGGGTGGAATCTGATTTGTTAAATATTGATGAACATCTGATATGATTTTGAATGCTTGATTACATCAGTTAGCATCACATCAGGAATGGGAAGTCCATATTCCTGATAGTCTTTACCTATTTTGACAAATTTTAACCTACTTACAATCCCATTGTCTTTGATTGTATGATAGTGCTTATGATTGAGGTTGGTGAGAGACTTGTGTTATTTCAAGAAGTGGTTGATGATGATTTTGGTGAATCAGGGATACGGCATGTTCTTACGTCTTGATCTCTTTTCTTTCATGTAATCAATCTGGTAAGCAAAGTCTTCACGAATCAATTCAGGATAATCGACATTTTCTCTGTTGAACATCCCTCACAATATGTCAATCCTGGACTTTTTGAGTTTGTCATTGCTTGCAAACTTTCCAGAGAGGCACTTGTTGATTATAGCTGCCAGAGTTCTCCATGGCTGGTACATATAATCTACAAACATGTTGGTGTGCCTATTCAGTGGACCTTTGTAGCCAAGATCAATGAGAAAGGTGAGTGCAGTATCATCATCTGGAACATCTGCGAAGTCTACACCTTTTACTCTTGGACAGATATCAAGGATTGTCCTAAAGACTTCAGCATTGACAGAACACTTCTTGTTGGCTAAGAGGAATTCATAAGAATCAATGTCTGGAACCTTCTTGATGGTGTACCAGATTTGCTGCATAAAGATTTTTAGGACATCTACAGATATGGTGAAAGCCTTGAAGCACGTGGAATTCTTGATTATGTCAATGACCACTTGAAATGTTTCTTCCTTCTATGGCACAGTAGTTTCCAATCTGATATTGGTAGAGCTGATCTTGACTCTCTCAGCAGAAGGAACCCACTTTTCATTACGAGCAGCAGCTTGTAGTGTTTCTTGAGGATTCATGATTTAGGATGATGAGAAATGTGTTACAAACGAGTAGGTGAGAATCTTTAGCCTTGAAAAACACGTTTTGATTCCTAGGTTTGAAGCGAGCAAAATGTGTAGAGAGAAATGTGTGTTTGAATTTTAAATAAGTGTGTGAGAGGAGCAAAATGTGTTTGAAACACATTATAACCGGTTTATGTTTCAAAAGTGATATAATTGGTCCTTGTGCTTTATATCTTTCTCTATTTCCATTTTAAACTTAGTATAAAGTCTAACCAAGTTATAGAAATGACACAATTAGCCCTTAAAGTTCATAACTAGGATTCTAAATCTTATATTTTACCATTTAGTCCCTAAAGCTTAAATCCAATAACATTTTGAGAACAATTGAGTTACAAATACATTAACTCCCTTTTAATTGATAATCCGTTATTGAAAAACCTTTTCCATTTTATTCCGAGATGACTTTTTGAAAGATCATTTTTGAAAGAATTTAACTATTTATCCCCCTCAAATAATGTCCCGTTTTCTATTTAAAGAGCTTTAGACATTGTTTGAGTGATAGAAACTTCTTTTAAAAATCTTTTCAGATGTGAAACTGATATTTTTAGTTCTTTTTTTTCATAAAACAAGACCATTAAAAACAAGATTTCTCTCGTTTACATAAATTAATGCACTGACACATACACTTATTTGAAATAGGAAGCCCGGGTTGTGTTGCAAAGTAAACACAAGCCTTGGAATGAATATAAAGTAACTCATTCCCAAGAAAATTTATTTCCAATTGTGAGGCGAAGTTCTCTTTTTGAAATACTTGCTTTTAAGATGATGACCGGGTTGCTATCTAAAATAATAGCAAGTCATATGACATATTTTATATTCGAACTTTATTTACAGCTTTGTGCCATTATTGAATGGCATTTCTGAAGCCGTAAATATTATCGATGCTAGAAAACATGTCATGAAAACCTATTTTTGTATTTTTTGATTTTTTAATTTTGTATTTTCTTTTTATGATTTTATATTTTTATATTTTCTTTTTTGAAAAATTTATATAAAATGAAAAATCTTTTTGGGTTTTCTGATTTTCTTATATACATATAATACACATGATATTTCACGAGTTACCACCATTACTCGTCTTCCTCCTCTGTCAGACGTTTTAGTGTTTCTGGAGACATACTTCTCATACCCAGCTTTTCGATCAAGAAGTTGAATCTTTCTCTAGGCAACGGTTTGGTGAAGATGTCGGCCAGTTGATATTCCGTCCGAACAAAGTAAAGTTCCACTATTCCATTCTTCACCTGCTCCTTTATAAAATGGTAGCGTACATCAATGTGCTTTGCTCTTGAGTGTTGAACGTTGTTGCAGCATAGAGCAATTGCACTTTTCTTGTCGCGGTACAGAGGAATCTTATTGAATTGAAAGCCATAATCTGTTAGCTGTGAACGCATCCATAGGATTTGAGCACAACACCCAGATAAGGCAATATATTCAGCCTCTGTACTCAAAATCGCAGTGCTCTTTTGCTTCTTAGAAGACCAGCTAACAAGTTTATCACCTAAGAATTGAGCGCTTCCTGATGCACTGCGTCTAGTGTCCTAACACCTCGCGTGATCTGCATCTGAATATACTGTTAGAGACATATCGGTATCCTTCAATTACCAGAGTCCCATGTTAATGGTTCCCTTTATGTATCGAAAGATCCGTTTAACCGCATTTAAGTACTTTTCGGTAGGCTTTACCTGATATCGAGCACATAAGCAGACTGCATAATTAAGGTCGGGTCTACTAGATGTCAGATACATGAGGGATCCAATCATGCTACAGTAAAGTGTAGCATCAACTGTTGTCCCCTGTAGATCTTTATCCAGTTTATTCTTTTCAACCATAGGTGTGTCTACAGTATCACTAGATAGCAAACCATATTTTTAATAATTTCATAAGCATATTTTGATTGGTTTAGAAAGATGCCTCTAGGACTTTGAGAAATTTGTAATCCTAAAAAGAATGACATCTGCCCCATCATTGACATCTTGAACTTAGTGGTCATCTGATTAGCAAACTCATTACACAAAGCAGTATTAGTGGATGCAAATATTATATCGTCAACATAAATTTGTACCAGCAATAAGTCATTTCCTGCTTTCCGTGTGAAGAGTGTTGGATCAACTGCACCTTTGGAGAAATGTTGTGAAATGAGGAAACTTGACAGCATGTCGTACCATGCACGTGGTGCTTGTTTGAGACCGTAAAGGGCCTTTTTGAGCTTGTACACATGCGATGGGTATTCCTGATCAACAAATCCTTCTGGTTGAGAAACATAGACCTCTTCCTTGAGCTCGCCATTTAAGAAAGCCGTTTTGACGTCCATTTGGAAGATCGTCATATTCTTGTTGGCTGCATTTGCTACGAAGATACGAATGGCCTCTATTCTTGCAACCGGTGCAAATGATTCCTCGAAATCGATTCCTTCCTCTTGCCTGAACCCCTGAGCAACTAATCTAGCCTTATTCTTTAGTACCCCGCCAAATTCGTCTGTCTTGACCTTATAAATCCATTTAAGTTTGATCAACATGACTTTATCTGGACACGGCACCAATTCCTAAACTTGTAGTCTTTCAAATTCATGAATTTCTTCTTGCATTCTTTCGATCCATGATGGTTCGGTCATTGCTTGTTTGAAGTTCTTTGGTTCTACAGAAGTTAGGAAGGCATCAAAGTAACACCACATGGCATCAGTTTTGAGTTGCTTTCTGATGGAGACAGAACAAGAAGGATCACCAATCACGTTTGCTATTGGATGATCCTTAGTACATCTAACAATAAGTTCAAATGGAGTGTGAGATGGTCTCACATTAGATGACGATCCTTAAGAAGTCGAGTCTTCATGAAGAAATTCATGAAGAGGATCATCATGAAATAGTGGTGTTTTAGGTGATTCTTCAACACCTTAAGAAATAATTGGAGAATGTTCTTGATCTTATTTGATGGGATACTTGATGATGGTGCATCTTGGTCAATAGACGTAGACACAGGTGAATTGACTATTTCAACAGCTCTTGGTGCAGCAGCTACTGGAACTGTAGAGACAGCAATAGTTAGAGGATTGAAGTATTCATCGAACAAGGGTTGGAACAACGTATCCCAATCATCTCTTTTTGGTAGATTACAAGGTTGTTGAGGAATAATTGTTAGATCCCACTCTAGATAGATCTTTACTGCCTGTTAAGGGTGGTGATTAACCTATGTAATCACAAGCTAATCACAAGAGAGACTCTTGCTTTGAAAAGATAATGCCTAAGCGGAATATAGACACAACTAATAAGAAGAACAGGACTAATAAAAACTAAAAGATCCTTCTATGGATTTCTATTAATGAATAAGTAGCCTTTGCATTTAGTTTACCTAAATCCTCGCTGTCATTGGTTGGATAACATAGTGAACCAAAGACATGAAAAAAAGATAAATCCGGCTTCTTGTCGTGCATCAGCTCATATGGAGTTTTGTTGTATCGGAGACGAATCGGAGAACGATTTTGGGTATAACAAGCTATTTTGATTGCTTCAACCCATAGAAACAGAGGAGCTTTTGAAAATATAAACATAGTGTGGGTAGCTTCCATAAGAGTTCGGTTTCGTCTTTCGACAACGTCGTTCTGTTGAGGAATGCGAGCAACAGAAATTTGATGCAAAATGCTGACATTTTCATAAAAATCACGAAGAGTCTGATTGAGAAATTCAGTTCCATTATTTGTTCTAACATTACGGATAGTGGCATTCAAACGAACTTGAATATTTTTGATGCATTTAATGATAGTGTCAGGGGCTTCATCCTTTAATCTCAAAAATTTAACCCATGTAAATTAAGAGTAATCGTCAACAATTACCAAGATATACTTTTTCCAGCTAATGCTCTTCACACGCATCGGGCCAAAAAGATCCATATGCAAAAGATATAGTTTCTCTTGGTTAGTGTCCTTAGCTTTGGGTTGATGAGAAGGTTTCTTGCTTTTTCCTAATGCACACGCTGAACACAGATAATCTTTCTGAAATTTAAGCTTTGGAATACCTTGTGCAAGACCGTCTTTGGATAGCTTGTTAAGAGTACTAAAGTTGGGATGCGATAAATGACGGTGCCATAACCATCTCTTAGTCTTTGAAGCTTTTGATAAAAGACATATTGGAGAAGTCTTTAGCATGTCATCAAGAGAAATTATGTAAAAATTTGTGTCTCGGAAACCTGAAATTAGATCAACACCTTCTAAATTCTGAATAAAGCAAGTGTTTTTTTGAAATGCAACTTCAAGATCCGCGTCACATAATTGTCCAACAGAAAACAAGTTATGTCTAAGCCCTTCAACATAATACACCCTTGAGATAATTACGTTCCCCTACTGATAGTCACCATACCATATTATCTTTGCAACTTGGTTGTTTCCAAATCGAATAGTTCCCAGAAATTTTCTAACAAAGTTCATGAGCTGAGAGCGGTTCCCTGTCATATGTTTTGAACATCCAGAGTCCATATACCAGAGGATGATATGGACAACCTGTCATTGACAAGAGAAGAAGAAAATGGAACATCTGTAGCATTGGATCCCCAGAAATTAGTGGGTTCCGAGTTGTTAGCAATTTTAGATTCTACAATCTTAGCTTTTTTACTCGAACCTACTGATTTATTTATTTGGGTCTCCTACTATAGTTTTTAATCTCTGGTTTTGGTGTTTCAACGGACTTAGAAGTGGTTTCCTTAAGATGCACTATTTTCTTGGGAGTAATCCTAGTTAAAGGGCACGAATTACCAACTATAGTGAAAAATCTTCCTGTTGGTTTCCACTTATATCCTACATCAGTGAACACTTTACTCGTAGGTTTCTAAGCTTTTCTCATTTTATTTCTTTTAGATTTAGATTTCGAACGCACATTCACATCATTTACAAAATCAATAAGATACATATCATGATTAGCATCAAACAAGCATTTGTTACAGATAGCAAAATAGATTCAAACTTATCATTTCTCATAGAATGCTTAACAAGTGCATTACTGATATGTTCAGAAATAGAATTCATCTTATTCAAACTAGATTTAACTTTCCTAGGGTGGTATTCTACTTTATTCTTCTGATTGCTACATGGTGGTCGCGTGATCCTATTGTTCTTTGTATTTCCTAAAGGCTTTGATCCGCTAGCGCTAGTAGTAGGTTTTACTCCTGTAGAAGTCAACAAAGGCTTGTTAGAATCTTTGGTTTTAAGAGAATCAGTCTGTTTGGGAATATTGCTAGAAGATGTAACAGGTTCAGTAAATCTAACTCTTTTGTCCTTGTTAATCGGTGTAACAACAACTAACTTCTCACTAGGTATTGGTGAATTAGGACATGTCTGAGAGGCATAGACTAACAATTCATGAACATGTTTTGTAAACATGCAAGAGGATTCTAATAGAGGTTCACTAGGATACTGTGTTCTAGCACTTTCTACAAAACC
>BQNB010083571.1:0-17262 GCA_026074375.1 Tanacetum coccineum | reverse complement strand
CTTTAAGTGTTTAATGTGTGTGACCCCAATAGGCTAACATATTTCTAACGTATAACTTGCGAAACCGACTAACATATTCCAATAGATCTCACTTGGGAGTCAAGGTAGCAGGCTGCAAATATACTAGTAGTTGCCAATGTCTAGCAAACACACACAATTATATTTAAATTAGAAATACTTAAGATAAAGTTTCAAGAACAATCTCAGCTTTAATGGTTATGTATTACTTGCCATTATCATCCCTTTTTTTAGATACCGTTAAACCATAGATATGGATCCTAACTCATTCCATATAGTTTAACCATTTAGTTTCTTGTTATAGAAGTTAATTCAGATCTACCAAACGTAATTGAGAATCATCTTGAATTACAATTTAGGTGCAGCCACACAATCATCTGATTAATTATGGAGAGGCGCCATGGTATCATTCTAAAATTAAATAATTAGAGGAACAAATTCTTTGTTGACTACAAGTGTTGTGGATGCTGCTTCACATCACTTCTAAAAATAGCCTTTATAACTACCATTTTTAGGTTAGCGCTTGACTTATAATCAAAAAGTGATATCCATACATGCAGAACTTGTTTGTATCTCAAGTTTAAGGATGACTTATTTAACCATTTTTAATATCTTACTCATGACTAAGGATCCAAAAGTAAATATTCAAAGGTTGGGGTATCCAATATGCATCCTTTGTGAATACATATAAGTTTGGTGGAAACAATCCATATATTTAAAGAATATAACCAACACTTACATTTGCCTTATGTAATAATATTCCCATATTATTAACCGACAATAGACATATTTAGAATTATAAATCATTCAATGATTAAACATGCAAATATAAGATGACAATTATTATATGTATGGATGACAAATACCACGTATCTTCATTCATTAGAAAGTAAAAATTATCTTACAATCCTAATTATCCAAATACTAAAACAGATATGCATGAAACTAATTAGCAAGTTAAAGTCCAATGTTTCCTACATTCTCAACTCTTTCTTTACAAGACAGCTAAATAGTTATCTGAGTAAACTTTTTGAATACTTGTTTCAAATTCACAAATTTGTAAAGGATTTGAATGATATGATGAGTGTCGTATGTATATTTGCATACTATTGCATGTATCATAGTATGGAAATGTGACAGTACCTTTTATGAGGTATTTAAAGTCAACAACATACCTATCTCAGACAGTCATCTTTACAGTTTCTTAAAATGTAAAGTATTCTCATTCCTTAATGTGTAATGTAACAATGCTCTTAGTTGAGCATATCTAGTTAGTAGATTTATCATAAAAGATGAAATAATACTTTAACTAGGATTGATTATTCTATAGCATCATGTGTACACAAACAACACTATGCCTTATATAATTCATAAACATTTGTTTTAACAGTTATCTAAATCACTCTCAATTAGATATTATTTTTATCAGTCATCTAAACACTCTCAATTAGATAATGTTGTTGTTAGCTCATCTTGCTCTTGTGCAAAAGTAACAACCAGTCTCATACTGTAAAACCCCCAAATTAAGTCATAGCGGAATGGAGTGTTACTTCATAGATCAATAGCACAAGATATGAGAACGACCTCTATATGAGCCGTTTGAAAATGATACATTAGATTTAATAAACTTTTTTGTTACATAAGCCCATAGCTTAACTTGTTCATACGTGAAATGTAAGGATTTTAATACATAACAAATACTCTAAAATGTAATGCATTTAAATCTTTATAGCAATTTGAATCCCCAAAATGATGACCACCAATGTATCCTTGTTTCTTGTACCTTATTGACCTGAGAAAAACATGCTTTAAAACGTCAACATAAAGTTGGTGAATTCACAGGTTTAAGTAATGTATAATGTAGGACCGCAAGATTTCCAAGTGTATGATAAAGTAACAAATACAGTATCACGAAAGTAATTTCGATTCCCTAAGCTCATGACACTGAAGCTACAACATATATGTGTATGCAAATTAATGCAAACATTGTGTCCGTGTAGATGTTCAACCCGCAACATCCAAATTGTTCCGACATGGTATACATTCGTCGTTTTGGTACCTCCGAAACTAGTGAGTGCTACTCACCTGAATGGGGATGTAAATCCCAAATAGATTTATTCATAACGTTTACAATTTAGTAATTAACAGTTCATGAATCATGGCATAGTGGGTTATAGCTACTTAGGCGAACTCGTAATTTTTTTTAAAGTGTACTTGCGTCCAAATATAAAAACAATGCATGTTTCTCACCCCAACTGTTGTAAATCATTGTAATCATATAAAAATAGGGCTATGAACTCACCGTAGTGATTATTAGTGGATTATAACGATAGATGGTGTATTGCGAGATCACAAGCTTTAACGATGACCTACGAAAGTATAGTGATCGTGTCTTAGAATAAAGTATGATAATATAAAGTTATTAACTTTGATTATAATGTAGAACATAGATTCTTATGTTGTTATATGAAGTATCCCTAAAGTTTCATTTGTCTATTTGCCTTTTATAAATAACATCATACTATCGTTCGGACTATCATAATTTAAAGGTCATGTAGTGAACGTATGAGGAGCCAGGACACTTTAAATCATAAATCCATAACTTGTTGATACGACACCCTGAAGAGGCCTTATATGATTATGAAATTATCTATTAATATAGTACTTGGTAGTTAAAAGTTATATGTCAAAATCTTAAGAAAAGAGTTTTTAATACTTAAACTAAAAGTAGATTGAAACTAGTTTTATGTAGTTACAAGTCTAACTTAAATCGAGCGTATCTAGCTCATTTTAAAGTCGATTTTCTTGGAGAGACTCTCTAAACGAAGCTAAAAATGTCTACTCTCATTATTTTAAGGCTTCCATTCCATCTCATAAGTTTTAGGTGTTGGTTTATGCAAAAACATTTTTGGATTTGTTCAAAAAAGTTTTTCAATAAACTTGTGTCGTAAATTGGCTATATCTCCCTTGTTTTCCTATAAAATCATGCGTTTTTGGATCCTAAGATTATCTACACTGAGTCTAGTTTTTAGTTATGTAAGCCATCCAACTCATTTTGTTACAAATCAAACGTTATAACCAAAATGGAGCACTTTAGTCACTGTTGTCCCAAGACAGCAGCTTTGCCTCTTGGTAAATGGGCTGTAAATCCTTCGTTACTTATCGTCACAGGTTCACTCAACTCTTAGAATCTAATTTAAAGAGTCCTCTACAAATGTTTCAACTGGCTCAAATTCTCAAGACACACCTAACATAGTGGGTTTTACGAATTTATCTTGTAGGGCATATTAACTATAGTAAACGACCTTTCTAAATTATGAAAAAATAGGGAACATCCCAAGACATATGTTTAAGTGTACTAGAAGCGGCTAAGGCTAAAAATATGTTTACACAGGTTTTACAAATTCGAACTTAGGTCTGATTTTCAAAGTCAGAATCTGAGTTTTTAGAAATAAGCTTTTCATTAACTTTTTCAACACCACATGTATATATAATTTCTAATATAAACATGGCATGCGTTATATATGGAAATACAAGTATGGAAATGAGATTGGCATGCTTACAAAGTGATGGGAGTGACTAGTGAACAATGAACCCAAAATTAACTAAGAACTTTAGATCTTAAGCTCTAAAATCCTAGCTTATTAACCCTTTAATCCAAGCTTGAAATACCATCGATGGTGTTTTGTTGTTTCTAAAATAAGGTAGGGAAAAGAGAGGTATTTGGTGATTTATGATAAAGGATAAGTGAAGTGGAATAAGCTAGTGTTTATATTAGAGAAATATCTAAGACACATGTCTTACTATAAGACCTTGTATGCTAATTTAAGACCAAGTGGTCTTGTAGTTTGCTATATGCACGCCACCTCTTTATGAGATGGTGAGGTGCTTGGCTTAAGGTGGTGAGGTGCTTGGTCCTGGTAATTACTAATGTTAAGCCCTTAAGTCACAAAACTTAAAACCGGGTAACATAAAAATACTATGCTTATAAAAATGTTAAAACTTATCAATATACCCTAATTAAGTATATTAGATGAGTTATAAGTTTAACGGAGTATATAAACGTTGATTGTTGATTTTTAGTTTACGCGATTTAACTAAACGATAAAAATTAAAAGTAAAGGCGTAAAACCCTAAAAATAAATAATGGAATTATTGAAGTCGTAAAATGACCTAAAATAATGGATTGTTACACATACACAATTTAAGATATACATGATGTATCCTTTGTTAAAACACAAGTTTTGCAATCCATTGTATTAATTTAATGTCTCCAAGGGAAAGAATATTTCATTTTAAGGACTTGCTTTTTTAATGAAATATTGCTTTTGTGTATAGACTTTGATCCATCGCATATGCTTATTTAATTAAATATTTATTCCTAGATTTTTTGTTTAATTTCCTAAAATCCCAAGTGAAGTTCTATTCCAATCTCAAGGATTAACATCTAGCTTAGATGGAATGATGCCTTCAATATGTTACACAACATATGAATTTTAAGAAAAAAATCATTAGTGCTACCCCACTTATGTCAGGTGTACTCTTGGAGTTATCTTATTTAAGCTAGAAACCCATATTTGTGATTAACTTAAGATCTCAGCTCCTAGATGCATGATCCAATCCACACTTGGATTCTTTTATCTTGTATACTTTATAAAGATTATTTTGAACTCATAACCCTTTTTGATACATACCGTCATTGCAAAATATGTAATCATAAAGAATAGAGTTAATTTTAAAAACCTTAATTGAATATTTCTAATACAGAATCAATAACCCTTTTGGATTACATATCGTCCTCGCTAGGTAAATCATTAATGGAAAGTGTTATGATCCTTATTTTGCCCATATTGCTGTGCAAGAAAACCTGTATGGTTAATTAGTTATCTTTATATAATTACATGAGTGGTAGAAAAGAAAGTATTTATCATGTCAATTGATTGCTTGAGTATGATTTGAAAACTCTTGTCATCAGTCAGGCATTAATATGTATACAATTTTGTCCTTATGAGCCTTTCTTCAAAAGAAACTCATTCTCACCTCTCAACTGTTTGGTAAAAGATCAATCAAGTTTAAAACATTGATTGTCTTTTAAGGACTGCATCTTGTCATTCTTAGTTCTAAGATATTTATCAGATTCAAGTGTGTATTTATCTTATTATTTATAGCAGGTTTTATAAGACCCTCTTTATTATTTTACTCGCATTGATATATATAAAAATATACGTCACTTCATTATTAAGTATTCATTACTGAGTTATGAATGATTTACATTATATTGTTGGTTCAACATTTTATGTTTAAACTTAGTATGAATCTGCAACAGTGTAGTCAAGTGGTTTGTATTTCGGTTATTGAATATTTTCAAGGATTTATAGATATTCCCAAGTACTTTTGTAAGAAAATCTACTTCTTAAATTACTAACAAGGGTGTGTTTGGTTTTACTATTTTATTAACTTTTGGATTTAGTTTATATGTATATATTGAAACACGCAAATATATTGCGATATTGATTGTTTTGAAAGTGGAAAATGTTGAATTGGGACAACAAAATACATTTGATAGTTCTCCTCTCTAGCTTGTTAATAATATGCTTCATAAGATATTAACAAATTTAAGAACTTTAATCAAGACATAATGGGATTCATCCCAATCCATTAATAGATAATGTCTTGAATACCTTATAGGTTGAAACTATATTGAGTGTATCCATGACACAAGTAAAATTCTAACCTTGATCGATTTAGAGGTAGAGCCATTTAAGTTATCAGAAATCAAACACTATGAATATAGTTTGTTTCAACACATTAGACATACAATAATAATGTGGTATTCTATGAGTATTGGAATTGTAAAACTACATCAGAGTTCTTTAGATAACTTAATTCTCTTTGGATCAAATACTCTTCAATTGGGTCGAACCAAATTGAATACAAAGTATTTTAAAACCAAGTGTATGCTATAATGTATATTTCTTGAATAATACAAGAATTCTATGTTCATGTGTTTACAAGAAAATCGAACATGTCAAGTATACATTATAAGACTTTGAATAATTTAAGGACCTTATTGTTTATGTGTTAATCAAGAAGACATAACAATTTACTACTTACTTTATGTTATGAGTCATTAATAAATTCAAGGACTTTATAATTATGTCTTAACAAGAACATAATTATTCTAACTAAAGTAATTATGAAAGCAAACTCTTGAGTTTAATAGTAATTTCAAGTTAGTTTAATACTTTATAATTATGATTATATAATTTAACCATAATTATATTGAATAAAACATGTATTCAATTAGTTGAAGTAGCTTAATATTATATATTGACATTTAAATGTAATAGGGAAACAAACATCTTGTGTGTTTAAGTCCTAGTAGGTTTATTATCTTTTTACCTTGCGGTCTAGAGAAACCAATAATCATATTGTAGTATGTTGTTCCTTGCACACACTTAAAATTTCTCCCACTTGTGTACAGGAAAATATTATTTAATACAATACAAAATGCGCTCGAAAGTATAAACAATATGATAGTGTCATAGATATTACAAGTAGATTTCGAACCATAACGTTTAATAAGGAATTGTGGATTATTATTCTATAGATAACTTTTCAGAAAGCAACAACGGAAAGGCAACGGGTTATCTATAAAATAAAATGCAATTTTCCTTAAACCATGGTCGTTCATATTCGGAAAGTAATGAATTATTTCAAAGCAAGATAGAAATAATATAGGTAACTAACAAGGAGATAAAGGTTGTAGCTCCCACTGAACTTGACAACATTAGATGAATGTATTTTCAGTAATAAAATGCAAAACCCCCACTGGATTTATCAACATTGTATGTGTTACATCACCAGTAGATAGCAAATAGTGATTTATTTACTTTCCTATTCTCTTAGAATGCCTACAAGTAGCAATATACTTAGGTATTGAACAAAGTATATGAAGTTCTACTTATGTAGATGAGGGACTAGCCATTCATGCTTTCATTAACTTGATCATTTTAATTCCTCCTTTATCGGTCTGCTTAGCCATAAGGGATGAATTGAGTCCAAGAAAATATGCCTAGAAGACCTGCTGGTAATTTTGTTTACTCATTGCGGTTTAAACTCATGCATTGTAACAAGTACAAGATGTCATTTATTTTGGGAGCTATAGACAAAAAGTTCTCTAGTTACAAAATATTTTATCTTTCAATTATTTCACAACCGAAAAGGGTAATGAAAGACTGTAGGTGAGTTTAAATATATTAGATAAAAAAAATCAATTATAACCCTATCTTATTTTTGTCAACCAATAAGAAGAGATAGGAGTAAGTCTCACTCTTCTTACCAAGAAAAGAGACTATGTTTGTCTTCTTTGAGAAAACAAACTTTTGTTTACGAATTATGTTGCAATAACACAATTAATCAGAACATATAAAGTTTAATTTTAGTATTTTTGATAATTAAATTCTTAAAAGAATTAACTACCCAATTAATTTACTAATTAAGACTAAGATCTAACTTGACCTCCCACTTATTAACAAAGGTCTGACCAATACGAAAAAAAGTAGAGAAAGAGGTAAGCGACGAGCGTTAATTGCATTTAATGCAACTGTTAGATTTATGAGACCAATCATAACATTAGTAATCATATAATAATGTCACGAGCATGTTTAGTTCTCATCTTATGCCTCGAGCACGAGGTCTGACCAAGCCTACCCGATTTAAGTCCACCAAGCAAGAACGCGCAAAAATAGTTAGAGGTCTGACCAGTGAACCAAATTTGCCTTAGGTTGGAATGACCTTGAGGTCTGACCAGAGAGGCCAAGCCAAATGCACGTGTTCTTGGTTGGCTGGCATTGACTTAAAATTTTCATAGGGTATGCACATAAATGTGTTAAAATCGTATACAAAGAGGCATGCAAAACAACTTTGTAGCACTTATTTTAAAAACTTTTATAGTTGACATTGTAGTAATACATTGATTCACAGTAACTATAATCGAACGCACAAAGAAGCGGAGAACCAGGTCAGCGTGAAGCGTATTAAAAACCTGGCTCTGATACCACTGTTAGGATTAACAATCTAGGTAACCAATTAGCTATGAGTACGTAGTGGAATGGATCTAGATTTAGCATATAGATTAACACATAAATTAAACAAGAAACCAATAATTTAATAACATTTTATTTATTGAGTTAAATTAATAAACGAACGCTAGATCTTGATCTTGAAAACATAGTGGTTAAATTACCACCTCTACAGTTGCTCACACAAACGTGTCAACCAAGTATGAGCCGATTGCTAGGCATCCTTCATGAACCAAACACCACGTGTTGAATCAATAACCAAAAGCACCCTTGTGAGCTTGTACTAAAAACCAAACTCCCCTTGAAGCTTGTATTGAAATCGCCAAAACCCTAATTAGGGTTTTCCTAATTCGATTGCACCGAAAAACAAAACAAACCGAAACCTTAAGTTTGGGTTTTAGTATTCATCGAACAAGGAGAGAAAAACCAAATCCTTAGGTGAGGATGTGAATGTGTCCGCTCATAAAAGAGGGACAAATGCAAATTGAAACCCATGATATGGGTTTTACCAATTCGGTTTAGGATAAACAAAATAACCAAAAATCCTTAATAAGAGTATTTAGGGGATTAGGGTTTTAGTAAAACAAGAGAGACACAAAAATCTCTAGGGCTTTTTAGGGATTTGTGTGTTTAATGAATGAAGAATTAGTGTAGGGGTTGTGTTTATATAGGCACAAGCCCAACCCTATTCTTGTATAACAAGGAAACTTAGTTTTTTTTCCACCCTCAAAACCCATAACCAAACAAACACCCCCTTTGTCACACCCCGCCAAGGCGGAAACGCAAGGCGCGACATAGGATATTAATATAGCACATGGTATCTTTATAGAGAAATACTAAATAGGGTAATAAATGCAAAGACACAACGTGTCATGAAAACACCACAAACCAACGATCAATGTAAGGGTGATAGGTGTTACCATCCGTAACAATCATACAATATCATACAAAGTCTAAAAATCAAATCAAACATATTGTCCAAATAAAACAGCATAGCAAAATCATAGAATCTTCACTTGCATCTATATGGTCCACTAGCATCTCTCCTAAGCCCAATGCTTATTACTGAAGTACCTGAAAACGATGCTAAAACACGTCACACTAGGTGTTGTGAAGGTCATAGGTTTAGACATCAACCCAAAACATTTCAAGAGACATCACACCATTACTGTGATAAAGATAAAAAGTTGCATAGCATATCATGAACTATCACATACTACAAATCATTCAGCTCAATTCAACACAGTTCACATAAATATAGCTTCAAACAAAAAATTCAGTACCAAAGAAGCTCCGGCTCGACCCAAGTGAGGACGGAATGATCCAACGATCCCATCCAACCCTGCTTCCCACTTGCCATTCTCAGACAACACATATCAAGTAATAGTCTTCAAAGCACAGCGCATTTTCAGCTCAACCATCAAATACACATGTAATACAACATTCATACTCATTCATGCATCGTTTTCACGCCTCATAAAACCTAGAGAAAAAAAGGGGCTATGACACATCACCAGCTTCGCGCTACACAAAAGCAATTATTACTCCTGCTCAAAACTATACATAAAACTTTCCATTACAATTGGCAAATTAAAATGCTTAAACCAACGTATCAACCCTATTGAGGATATATTTTATTCTAGCGTATTCCTACCACATTTTCTTATTATTTTGTAACCCTTTTTAACCGTTATACTTACACACTTGTACCTCACCTTTACAAATTTTCCACTGCATAAAATTATATTTCACTACCGACAAGTGTACCAAAAACCCAACCAAAAGGCGTGTCCAAAAATTAACAGACTTCCTATAATGTCTTATAAGACCCAAAAGTTTCCCATAAACCCTACCCCTTTTTATAAACCTCAATTAAAAAATTGTTTTCACTATACAGTGTTCAGACGTAAACTGACCCGATTGCCCGAAAAACTGACCTCCAAAAGTTTGGTACAAGCTGACCCACTTTAAAATTATTATTATTTCTAAAAAAATCAGAAAGACCTCACACAATAATATGAATTACCCCACAAACCAAGTTTTAAGCTTCCAGTTATGAAGTCTAAGTATTTTATAAAATTCAAAATCACAAGTCAGAAAAATTCGCAGTTTTGGTGACGAGTCTTGCCAACTGATAGTAGATCGACTGTCCCGGACCTCAAAAAAACTGTTGGCCGGATTTTCTGAAAAGTAGACACGAAAAGCTACAGTTTAAAAAAAAGAACAGTTCAATTGCATCTCCAACTAGGAGATAATGCGTTCCGTAGAAGTTGGAACAAATACGTTTTCTGCCAGAATTTCAATTCGATTTAACCTACTATAAAACCCACAAACACCATTAATATAATCCTAATCATGCATTAAGCATCACCATAACACTAATTACCCATTAAAATCAGTAATTTATTAAAACCCCCAATTTTTTTATAAACCCTAATTAATTTTTCTATAATTAACCTAATCCATCACAGATTTTAATCATAAACAATAATTAACAAAGGTTTAGGTTATTATACCTTAAGTCTTGAAATAACAAAAAAAAAATAAAAATACTTCTCTTGATGTTGCCGGCAATCAAAAGGAAGAGAAGAATATCTAAAGGATATTAGGTTTTTTTTTTTGTATTTATACTTAGCCAAACCTACTTTTACTAAAACTTTTTTTTTTTTTTATTAATTAGTTTTGTTTAACATTACCTTAAATTTTTGTAATTATTTAAGTCCATATAACTATACCTTTTTATTTAAACGTAAATTACCACGCTTTCTAAAAATAACTTTTTATTCAAACAGATTTTCACTTTTTCCAAATATGGAGAAATTACCATATCTTCCCGTATTTCTTTTCACACTTGCTTCAATATCTCATGCTCATAATGATAAGATGATCATCAAATATCTAAAATTAATCTCATTCACGCTCATAACTTCTCATTTCTAGTCAAATAATCACCAAATCACATAAATTCACATAAAATAACACACAATTAGAATCTAAGAGCACATTCTAACCTGATCAAATCACGCGGTTGCTACACCCTTCTAGATCCCTTAGGGGATTCGGCCAACAATGGGCCCCCTTCAACCTCTCTTTTCTACTAAGTGCATCTGCCACCACATTGGCTTTACCCGGATGATACCTTATCTCACACTCATAATCATTAAATAATTCGATCCACCTCCTCTGACGCATATTCAACTCTTTCTGATCGAAGATGTGCTGCAAACACCTGTGATCTGTGTAAATTACACTCTTTGTACCGTACAGATAATGCCTCCATATCTTCAAAGCAAACACCACAGCTCCTAATTCAAGATCAGGTTAGTATAAGATTCTTCTCGTGAATCATTAAACTGTCTGATGCGAAGGCAAATCCCCTTGTTTCTTTGCATCAAACGCAACCCAATCCTCTATTTCGAAGCATCACATACACTAAAAATCCTCTAACTCCATCGGAAGTTGATAAAATAGGTGCATCACACAACATTACTCTTCAACACAGAAAGCTTTCCTCCTGCTCCTCACCGCCACTCATACTTCTTAATACATCTGAGTTAGCAAAGTAAGCGGTTTTGCAATGCTAGAGAAGTCAGCAATGAAAAGCCGATAATACCCTGCCAAACCTAAAAATGACCGAACTTCAGTAGGCTAAGTTGGGCTTTTCCACTTCTTACACTGCCATCAAACCTTTCTTGATCCACGTTATACCCTCCTGGTTAATCACATGACCTAAAAGTGTACCTCTTGCAAGCCAAAATTCTGCACTTGAAAACTTAGCAAACAGCTTCTCCCCTCTCAATTACCCTAAAACCAGGCCCTCAAATGGTCTTCGTGTTCTTCTTTCCGTCTTTGAGTAGATCAAGTATCATCTATGAACCTATCATAGAACTTATCAAGATAGAGCTTACATACTCGGTTTATCAGATCCATAACACCTCCTGGGGCATTAGTCAATCCGAAGGCAATCCTGTAAACTCAAAATGACCATATCTAGTTCTAAAGGCTGTTTTCGGTATGTCTTCTTCATGCACACGAAGCTGGTGATATCCCGATCTAAGGTCTATCTTAGAAAAATAACGCGCCCCCTGCAACTGATCAAACAAGTCGTCTATTCTAGGGAGAGGATATCGGTTTTTAACAGTCAACTTGTTTAATTCTCTATGAAACAAACACATCCAAAACAAAACGAACCATCCTTCTTCTTCACAAATAGCACAGGCGCTCCCCATGGGGAATGACTCGGTCTGATAAAACCCTTGTCTTGTAACTCTTGAAGTTGACTAGACAATTCTTGCATCTCTGACGGTGCTAGGCGGTAAGGGGACCTTGCTACAGGTGTCACCCCCCCGCTCACCAGATCTATTTGAATTCTAATTCTACCTGGCTTAGGGGTGGTAGAACCAGGCAATTCTTTCAGGAAACTCATCAACATACTCTCCACTATAGGTATATCGTCTACATCTTTGTTCATCCACCTTCACAATCATCAGATTTTGTTTTCCCTATTTGCTCGTTCTCCCTGAATCCTAAGGCGTTTCCACCTCCTACTATACGGTATCTCTACTACTTTCCTCATGACAAATAATTACAGCTTTATTATGAGCTAACCATCCATACCCACTAAGACATCAAAACTTCCAAGCTCTAGTGGAGATGCATATCATAGAAAACCGGGAAGTTTTCCCTAATTCTAAGTTTGCAATCAAGAAAATCCTATCGAACCTCTAACCCTTTCCCATCAGCTATTTCAATCACAAACGCCGGAGACTAACAATACTAGGGACATATTTACCAAAGTTTGCAAATGCAGAAGAAACAAAACAAAAATCCGCGCGGAATCAAAGTTTTGAAGCAAAGTGATCGTTATAAAAATGAACCTCACGACTTTTGAAGCCCTAGCACAGCCTCATAGCATTCATAATTAGCCCGTTGTACGCCTTGCCCGCAAACCTATTTCCCCCACCACGGTATTTTGGTTCCCATTCAATAGCTAAACTGATTACCAATTGACCAGTCACGATTTACACTTAGGACAGGTAGCTGAGTGGTCCGGGCTCCCACGACTATAACAAACCCTTTTATATCTGATTTCCTTTCACAGCATTCAACGGAGCAACATAACTGGGTTCCCAAGTCAATACTTAGCAAAGTAGACCCGGTCTTTGACAATTAAAAGCCAAACTTTCAGTCCCGCCAAACACGGGTAGATGAGCATTTACACTTGTTGCACCTTGGATAGTCCACATACTCTTTTCTAGGAGGAGCCGCCGCAAACCCCGCTACTACCTTTGACCTTTTGTTGTCCCTCCCAGACCCCGACGACTTACTTCCTTGATCATCAGCTTTCCTCTTGTCATTTTCTTTGACCAAAGTCCCACAGCTAATCGCCTCCTCAAGTCAAAATACTAGCTCTTGTAACAGCCACCTTGAAATAGTTGCCCGGCTTGAACTGCCTTCGAACCATCCCTCTGATCTCCGGTGCTAGACCTGCAATATACCTCTTAATCCTTGATGACTCAGGCGTCACCATATGTGGCACTAATCTAGCTAGCTCGTGAAACCTGTCGGTGTAGGCAGCATGGTTGCCTCCCACCATTCTATGGTTCCAAAGTTCCAATTCCAACTTTTCCAATTCATGCTTTAGACTAAACTCTTCCTTCATCAAAGCTTTGAAAATCTTCCCAATTCATGCCATTAGCTGCATCTCTACCTCAATCTGTCCTGACCTTCCACCATGTTAGTAGCGATTTTATCACCAAAGAGCTGGCAGCATACATCACCCTCTGGTTATCTAGACAGCCGCTATTGTCAATCACCGTTTCTATTTTCTCAAACCAACGAGTAAGTGCCACTGCACCTCCATTCCCATTAAGTGTAAATTAATTTATATGTTTAGGTTATAAATTAATGTGTGTTGAAAGTTTTATTTACAAAGTTTATGTACAAATATTCTGAGGATACTTTATTATGGACTATTTAGAGGACCTAAAATTAGTAAGACTCGTGGTAAAAAAAGTATGGTAAAAGACTAGTACAAGAGTTCTCAAGAAATGGATTTATAAAACCTAATTTTTGAAACATAAACAAGCCAACTTGTCACACCCCGCCAAGGCGGAAACGCAAGGCGCGACATAATAGGATATTAACATAGCACATGGTATCTTTATAGAGAAATACTAAATAGGGTAATAAATGCAAAGACACAACGTGTCATGAAAACATCCACAATCCAACGACAATGTAAGGGTGATAGGGGTTACCATCCGTACAAGTCTTACAATATCAAAACAAAGTCTAAAAAAAATCAAATCAACATATTGTTCAAATAAAACAGCATAGCAAAATCATAGATCTTCAACTTGCATCTTATGGTCTCACTAGCAACTCTCCTAGCCTCAATGCTTATTACTTGAAGTACCTGAAAACGATGCTAAAACACGTCAACACTAGGTTGGTGAGATGTCATAGGTTTTAGACACCAACCTCAAAACATTTCAAAGACAATTCAAACATTACTGTGATAAAGATAAAAAGTTGCATAGCATATCATGAACTATCACATACTACAAATCATTCAGCTCAATTCAACACAGTTCACATCAATATAGCTCAAACAAAATAGTTCAGTTCAAAAGAAGCTCGGCTCAACCCAAGTGAGGAAGGAATGATCCAACGATCCAATCCAACCCTGCTCCACTTGTCATTCTCATTCAACACATAGCAAGTAATAGTCATAAAGCACATGCATTTTCAGCTCAACCATCAAATATCACAGTAATAAAACATTCAATACTCATTGCATCGTTTTCACCCCAATGAAAGATCTTAGAAAAGATAGGGGCTATGACACTCACCTGCTGCGCTGCTACAAGCAATTATACTCCTTGCTCAAAACTATAACATATAAACTTTCGTTACAATTGGCAAACTAAAATGCTTAAACCAACGTATCAACCCTAATTGATGGATTATTATATTCTAGTCATATTCCTACCACATTTTCTTATCATTTTGTAACACTTTTTAACCTTTTATACCTTACACACTTGTACCTCACCCTTTACAAATTTTCTGCATAAAATGTATATTTTTCACCCGACAAGTGTGACCAAAAACCCCAACCAAATGGTGTCCAAAAATTCTACCAAAAATTTACAGACTTCCTATATGTCTTATGAGACCCCAAAAGTTGCCCCATAAACCCTACCCTTTTATAAACCTCAATTAGAAAATTGTTTTCACAAACTGACCCAGATTTGCCCGAAAAACTGACCTCCCAAAAGTTTGGTACAAGCTGACCACTTTAAAATTATTATTATTTTCTAAAAAAATTCAGAGACCTCACACAATATATGAATTAACCACAAACCAAGTTTTAGCTTCCAGTATGAAGTCTAAGTATTTTATAAAAATTCAAAATCAAAAGTCAGAAAATTCGCAGTTTTGGTGACGAGTCTTGCAACTGATATTTGACCGACTTCCCGACCTCAAAAACTGTTGGGGCCGGATTTTCTGAAAAGTAGACTCGAAAAGCTACAGTTTAAAAAAAAGAATCAGTTCAATTGCATTCTCCATCTAGGAGATATGCGTCCGTGAAGTTGGACAAACTTTTCTGCCAGAATTTCAATTCCGAATTTAACCTACTTAACCCTCATAACACCATTAATATAATCCTAATCATGCATTAAGCATCACCATAACACTAATTACCCATTAAAATCAGTAATTTATTAAAACCCCCAATTTTTTATAAACCCTAATTAATTTTTCTATAATTAACCTAATCCATCAACTAGATTTTAATCAAAACAATAATTAACAAGGTTTAGGTTATTTACCTTAAGTTCTTGAATACAAAAAAATTTTTTTTTTTGATTCCTTCTTGTTGCCGACTATCACAAGGGGAGGAGGGGAAAAATGGTTAAATGTTTCCCTAAATCTTGTATTTATACCCTTAATATCCTATTTACATTAAAACTCTAATTATTATTTATATTTTCTTTTTTTTTCCTTTTCTTTTCTCTTTTTTCCAACCGGCCCTCCCTCTTTTTTTTATTTTTTTTTTATTTTTTATTAATTAGTTTTGTTTAAACATTACCTTAAATTTTTTTGTAATTATTTAAGTCCATTTAACTATACCTTTTTATTTAAACGTAAATTACCACGCTTTCTAAAAATAACTTTTCATTTCTAAACTCACTTTCTAAATATGGAAAGTTACACATAACTTCCATATTTCTTTTCACACTTGCTCAAAATCTCATGCTCATATGATAAGATGATCATCAAATTTCTAAAATAATCTCATTCACGCTCATAACTTCTCATTTCTAGTCAAATAATCACCAAATCACATAACTTCACATAAAATAACACACAATTAGAATCTAAGAGCACATTATAACCTGATCAAATCACGCGGTTGCTACATCTTTTATCAAATATTTCTACTCCTTTTTAAAATTAAGCTTAGAGATTGACCGGTTGGGTAAAACATTAATGAAATCAGAAAGAATTCTTCTTACGTTTTAAATAATTATTCTCCCAACACTTCCTCCTGGGGACTCAAATGATGCATACTGACTAATGACGAGATGTCTCTTCCACCATGTGATTGAAATAGTGCACCCGAAAGAAATAAAGAAAGGCCTAAAATTTAAAGAAGGTGACTTCAAAAGAAGGTCATGGACTCTATCAAGTATACATCTACTCCTTCCCCCTTGCTGGTTTCGACACATCGGAATCAGCAAAACCTTGTACGCACATATACTTAAGATCGTGTTTGAGGTATAACTAAGCTTAGATCTATCCCGTAAGAATTAACTTTAAGTCTTTTAAAACTATGAAAGTATTTCCAAGCATTTCTAAGTCTTTTACAAACTATGAGGTGTTGGCAATATTGATCGAATGTAGTTTAAAGCCTGAATTTACTAAGTCTCAACTTGCAAATAAGTCCATAAATTTTTAAACAAATGACATCTAAAGCTCTTATAGTTAATATAAATTAACTCCCCTTGAAATTGTGATCAGTCACTATCAAGAACTTTATCTATTTATTTCGTGACTTATTTTGAAAGACCGTTTTAAAAGATTATTGGATGACACATTCTCCTCCTCAAATGATGACCCGTTTTCTATTAAAAGAGTTGTTGTCATTGTT